>JAFBJT010096136.1:35647-51468 GCA_016785325.1 Chascanopsetta lugubris
CCCGCCCCCCCCCCTCCTCCAGAGCCTGTTGATGAATGTGCAGGTGGGGTCGCAGCAGGTCAACACAGTTCCTGGGGCGACGACCCGGCGACTGCTCTCTGAACCCTCGTGTCCTTTTAATGGAGGTGGAGCGGAGTCAGTGATCACCTTAAATGACCCGGCTTTAAAAAGTTACCTTGACTTCCGTTACCTGCCTGTCTGAGCTCCCCACTGTTTTTAAGACTCTTTTCTGAAGTATTATAATGACCTCAGTAATACGCAGACACTTTTTTATTCTGCTCATAAAAAGCCGCTCACATTAATCACGTTGTATTGGTAGTGGTGCCATATTTGGGTGGTGCAGGTCTCTGAGAGACTCTGAATGTGTCATCTAAGGTTCCCCACCATTAAGTGTTATGACACTAAACTCTATTCCAAGTCTGGATATCACTCATATCTCAGGCTCGGAGGAGGAACTAAAAGGGGCTGTTCTGTGAAGTTGTTGAGCAGGTCATAAGCCACGGATGAAGCGCAACAGGAAGTGAAAAAACCTGCAGTTCACTGAGTCCATGAGGGACCAAATCTCCGTGACTCCCGTGTTAAAATGATCAATGAAACATGTTTAAAGTCTGGTACAAACTTCGGTTTTGGTCTCAATCAGTCGCGTGTGTTACCGTGACAACTGTACGGGGGTGAATTCTTTTTCAAACTCGCTTACTTTTTCATTATATTGACATTTGAAATTGCGCTTAATTAAAGGTGTGGTCTCTCGACCGAGACCTGAGCCGACCCGGCACAAAGCGCTAACGAGGTGACGGCTCCACGAGCCGACCCACGGCTCCGTGCGCTTTGCCTCTTTGCCCGTTTTTGAATGAACCCGGAAGGAGGAGGGGTTAGGATTCGGCAAGATGGCGACAAGGGACCCGCCCACAATTTGCCTGAAAACCACTGGGCTGAAACCAACGGGTGAGGTCACAGATGGTTCGTCCGTCTTTAGAACCATGGTCACAACAGGGGAACCTGTGAAATGTGTGGGAGGGAGCGGTTTCCTGAAAAACATGGCAGATTTAATTTGTCAGCCGGGATGAAAATTGGCCGGTGAGGGAAACAAATGGCAGTTACATGAGGCGACGGTACCAATTCGTCAGGGGGAAGATTGAGGAGCGGCTCCAGAGATAGCTCACATCTCCATAAATCATGTTGACAATTGACATGAACGGCGAGAGGAGGAGTTCTCCTCCAGAACCAGCCTGAACCGCCACTGATACAGGACCACTCGCTCCCACTGCCCAGAAATAGAATGACAGCTTGATGCATGGAGGATGGGCCCGATGGCCGAGCGGAGCTCTGTCTGCATTTGAAGCACTTATCTGTGAAGGCTTCTGGTTTCGCTCTGGCAGCCATCTTTGGTTGCTGCCATCCTCAACAGTCAGAGATGTACGGGTGGAGGTGTGGTGGACGATCCAATCCTCCAAGAAGTTTCTTGAGTTTCCCGAGGTGGTGCTTTGTCTTTTGGCCGCTCCGACTAATTATGCCGCTCAACTGACAAATGGCCGTCGCTGCTGCCAGAAAATGCAAATTACCTCCTGTGAAACGGCCAGACTCTGGCTAATGAGAGTAAAGAGGTGATCTACTCATCGGACACTTCCTGGTTCCAACCCTGAAATCTCCAGAGAAACTCCAGTCAAACTCGGCAAGACGCTGCAGATGTGAGCCTCTGAGGGATGGAGGTCTTCTCAGGAGTGTTTTCCTCCCTGGCTAAAGATGTCATTTTTTCCGACAGTGCTTTGGAAACAATCGTAAGAATATTTCTCACTAACGCACTTGCCAGTCTCTCGTCGCTCATTTCAGAGAGAAGAGAAGAGAGTTCCTCTGCCAAGGCCAAACCCTCTCCTTCAATTCAATCAGGCTCCTCCAGATGTCACACAATCGTTGTCTGTTCTGAGTGTTTCTCATTCTTCATGTTACTAAAACCCAAAAGATGTTACGTACGTCCACTTTTACTCCTGTAAAAACATGGCGGCCTCCTTATTCACAAAATATATAGAAATCTGCGAGGAAGCTTTGGTGTCATTTTGTTAAAAAAATGGAAACGTGACCTACTTGGCCGCCGTCTGCCCCGTGACTTTACTGCCAAGTTACACAATCACAGCTGTTATTGTGTCTGTGCTGCAACAACAGCAGAAATAATCCATATACAACCAATTATACCAACAATAGATTCTTACAATTTGACATATGAGCGATATGGACCAGGTTACACTGACATATATGACCGAGAATTACAGATATCGATCTTTAAAGTCATAATGAATTCCCCGTCTTCTTTGTCCCCGGCGGTTAAATCAGGTTTTAAACTCAATTTGCTCAATATGTGGAATTGAGTTTCTCCAGACGTCAATAAAAGTCTTGTGAGACTTTGGTCACTCTTAATCTATCACGCCACTCTCTCAGTCATCCTCCGCACTTCCTCACATCCGTCCTCTCCCTCTGCAAAACCGATTCCAACCACAACCTTCCACTGATAAGATCAGTAAATGTGATGCCACGACGGAAAATTAATTTAAAAGACCTTCAACATCCAGCCTCACTCGCTTACAGAGGGGCAGTAATCAGATTACTCTCAGGCATCTGCTTTATGATGCATTACGTCCAACTGTAAGGATGTGGACGGTGCTGCTGCCCCTCAGGCCTGTTTCTGTTTCTGTGTGGGAGCATCATCGCCACGGCGATGCCCGGTCGCGTGCGAGAGCTCCTCCCCCTCGCGCCGGCCGGCTCACGGAGCCGTGTTTACGCTGCTTCCGGCAGATGTTGACTCAAACGGTGAAGAGACGACAGACTGAGGCAACATCTGAGGAGACGAGTCCACGGATCCAACTCTGCAAAGGGACTTTGTTTGAACCACAGACTGTTTGTAGAGATGGACGCCGCGTCCGTGACGTCCCCCGTTGGTTTCTGCAGTCGTCATGGCAACACGTGACCGACCGAGACCGAAACCAGACTTTAAACTTCATTCACCTCTGAAGTTGATCATTTTAACATGGGAGTCTGTGGGGATTTGCTCCCCCCAGTGGTCACGCTATGAACTGCACGTTTTTTTCACTTCCTCCTGTGCTTCATCCGTCTGCACCGGAGGTTGACCCCCGGTTGTTTGTCTCCGTCTCCCTCTTACGTCACTTCCATGTTGTGACGGAGCTTATTTAAGAGTGTGAGCTGTGATCATTGATACCTGATTACATTCACGTTCAATAGCAGATTTTGATTCCGCTACTATAAACAGTAAAAGTGCAATGAGTGCTGGTGCTGAGTGCAGCGCTGAGTAATTACCAGAGCAGGGGAATAGACTCGACTGTGCTGAAGTGCTTTTCCTCAAGAGAAGTAATTTACTTCAGTGGCTCTAATAAACATTGGGCCATAAAAACAAATCCGCGCTGCAAACGCCAAACGTGTAAAGCTGTCGGTGCTGAAATGACAGATTAGAGCGCGTCCGCTAAACAGATAAAACACCACTCTGAAGGTTTGAGCTGCCGCCTTTTCAAATGTGACTTTTGCTTGTGCTTCCAAATCCCATCACAAAACAAACTCATGTCAGAGGAAAAGGAAATGATTATTATTTATTTTAAAGTTTTAACTGGTTGTATTGGCCACTGGAGAGGAAACAGGAAGAGGCGCAGAGCTGGAATAATGACACTGCTTCTATGCCTGCGGCCGTTTCACTGATTACATCTCTTTCTCTGGGAGAGAGTGGAAGAGTCCTCTGTCTGTTGTGGTTTGTGGAGTGTTCATCACATGATCAGTAAAAATATCTCTGCCACCGCGGCGCAACATTCTCAGTGACCTGAAGCATCAAACTGAGCAAGACGCTGAAGCGCTGCTCAAATTGACTCAGCGGACCATGATGCCATGCAGCCACCAGACTCCAGCACACGACGTGACGCCTGTTCTCTCTCTGCTGCGCCTCACATGCTTTTTACAGCCGCATCTTATCTGGCCGTCTTCTCAAAGACACATTTCTGGGAAACGTCAGAGACGACAAACTGCAGACAAGGCAGGAGAAGAGGGGGAACAGGTTGACTTTCCAAGATTCAAGGGTGTGTTCACATCTGAGTGATCAGACCAGTGGAGCCACATTTGTTTTGAGCTCAATTTCCATTTGATTTGGGAGCCTGAGACTTGGATCTGAGGTTTCCCGTCGTCGTTGTCATCATCTCCTACGTGTCCAGCTACATGTTTGTGTCGTCAGCTGGACAGGAAGTGTTCTTTTTGTTTGATTCATCAACCAATCAGATCAATTCTGTGCCATTATTGTGGTTGTACCAGGTGGACTTTGTGTTGGTGGAAAAATATCAGGAATGTCTGTCTTAATTATGGTTTTCCTGATTAGCTACTTTGTTAAGAAGCGACACAAGCGGCAACCTCCAGGGCTGACGGATGAGCGAAGTGGAAAAACGTGTAGTTCACAAAGTGGCCACTTGAGGCTTGCTCCACAACCAAGTCAATCCCCATAGGCTCCCATATTAAAATGGTCGACTTTAGCGGTAAATAAACATGATTACAGACTGGTGCAAAGTATGAATCTGGTCTCGATCAGTCACATGTTACCGTGACGACTGTACAAGAGGTGGTTTTCCTCCTAAGTCGCTTATTTGTGTAGAATTAAAGGCCAGTGGAAAGAGTCAGTGCCATGCAACTGTTTGTGAATGCAAATGAACCCATGACCTCCTGGCCCTCCGCTGAGTCCAGACACCTTATTTTGTCAAACCAGATTTGAGTTCCTCTGAGATTTTTCTCGGAAGTTTGTGGATGTCAGACCTTCAGACCTCACATTTTGAGAATTTATGAGAGTGATGTCTAAAAGATGAAATGTGTATGTTCCTTAAGAAAAGTGAGTCTGAGACGTACTTGAGGAAGAATGAAAGTAAATATGGCTCCGCCCACATGTTGAGTGTGTCGAACAGGTTCATTTGCCTGCCAGCCTCGACACTCACTCACCTTGAGTAAATCCAGAGTTGGGGGTCTGTCTGAGGAGCATTCATTATAGATGCTCTCTCCTGTTCATGCATGTGTTCACCGCCCCCCCCCCCCCCCCCCCCCCCCCCCCCCCCCCCCCCCCCCCCGCTGCCTCCTCCTCCCCCTCCTCTTCTTAATTCATGTGGAGCTCCTCAAATATTTAAAGGTAGGACTCGAGAATGGAAGTGACGGCAAACACGGAGCCCGAGGCGCCGCTCGACACCACAAAGAGCGCTGTCGCACACGACAGGCGCTTACTTAGACATATGGTCACAGGAGCTCGCCACAGACGAGGAGACAGGAAGTGAAACCATGATGAATGTGCCCCAACTGACGATCCTCTGTCAGCCAGAGATGAAACTGGGGAGAAATACATCACAGTTTTTAGATTGTACTTTTAATTTTCGGACGCATCCTCGTCATCATTTAATGTGCTATAAATCCTCAATGTAACAAATTGCTTCGAGTCCCATTTGCGTACACGGAGCTGTCAGGGTTTATCAGCTCCACTGCAGCCAGCCACTAGGGGGCGGTGTAGATGCTTTGCTTCACTTATTGAAGTCGTCATGTTGTCTGTCTTTTTATAAACTCAAGCCTCAGATGTCATTAAATCATAAATACTCTGCCAGTGGTGAAATTGATCTTACCGGTCGTTACGCTGCCACCTAGTGGCTGGTTATCATGCTAGCTTCTGATTTGTTTGGATTTTCTTTATCCATTCCGACGCCCTGATATGAGACCTGCATTAACGGTAGAAATATTTATTACACATTGTTGATTTTCTGAAATCTATACATACTTTTCCCGACTTAACTCGGTGGTAGCGAGAGACGTCTAGACAATTTTTCGACCCGCAAGTCGATAAAACCTCACTTTCTGGGAAATGGCCTCGGAGGTTCCGCCGCAACTTTTTCCACAAGTTTGATTTTCTTCTCACCACATGAGACACAACGAATCTCCTCGGGAGACATTTGTCTCCTGAATACGATGAGAAGAAGGAACTGATCCTCCCACCTGACTGAAGATTCCTGTCGGCACACAGCGAGCTCTCGCTGTGGTTAGTCCCTCGCCGTGCCCCCCCCCCCCCCCCCCCCCCCCCCCCCCCCCCCCCCCCCCCCCCCGCCCCCCCCCCCCCCCTCCTCCTCCTCCTCCTCCTCTTCCTCCTCCTCCCTCTACATCTCCCATTCTGTCTCATCTGCTACTGTTCACTCCTCAACTTAAAAAGAGGACACAGGTAAAGTGATTTCAAAGGGAGAATAATGATAGTGAGAGGAGGGAGGACTGGTATTGAAGTCTCTGTTTTTTTAGGGCGGTTGCGACTGAGATCAAACGGATCATAGAGTGTGTGTGTGTGTGTGTGTGTGTGTGTGTGTGTGTTGGGGAGGTAGATGTCCCGCCCCAGCCCTCTCAACCATCACCGCAACAAGGCATGTGAGATGTCAGCACCATCAAACACCATCAGTCAGCACATGGGACTCTGCCTCAGCTGAGTAAACATACAGATCCTGACTGAAGCTCCAACTCTGCAAAAAGTTTCACTGCCAGAAAATATACATCTCGAATACTTTCTGTCACAACATTTAAATTTACAATTATATTCAGATGATGTGTTTTATGACCTGCGTTGAATTCGAGGGGAAACCTTCGCTGCAGAAACAAAATCCAAACCACTCCACTGGAACCAATGGGTGACGTCGTGAAGCTGCATCCGACATGACTTTAATGACATGTTATGTTACGTTACATAAAGGTTTCATTTTTGTCCTTTGGCTTGAAAGGTCACCGTGACGGTAAGCGGAAAAGATCACAGGAGAGGTTAACAGGAGACAGTTGGCTGTGTCATTTTCTTTATGAGAGAAAATGATTATTTTCTGTTTGTCTGCAAAGATGATTAGAATGTGTTCACCAGTGGAAAATAACTCCCAACTAATTATATCACAGAAAATATCAGTGTTGGCACTGAAGTGCTGTACTGTTATGAGTTATGAACAAGTATGACTTCTGAGTGATGAACAATGATTGAAAGGAGACTTAAGGAGTTTGTTAAGTAAGTGCGACACTTGTGGCACTTGATCATGGAGCTGTGCTCGTACCAGTTTGGTGTGAACGAGGGTTAGGGTTAGGGTAGAAAACAATCACAGCGAGGAGGGAAGCCTACAGACAGACAGACAGACAGACAGACAGACAGACAGACAGCTGTCTGTGGTGATGCCACCTGAGTGACCGGACATCAAGCCGACCACAGGCTGAGAGAGTTTACCAGGACCGAGGGAAACCGTCTAAAAGAGAGTGTGAAACGGGAAGAGTTGCGCCTTTAGATACCGATGGATGGAAGTTGAGTCCGGAGCTAATGTGGGATGGAAGACACCGAGGTCACGATCCTCTCCCATCCGGGTAAAGTTTCAGGTGTGAAGAGTCTAAAGATTTATTTCACTTCTCCTCAAACAAGCGGCGGCTTCTCGTCATCCTGTGCAAACGGCAGGTACCGAGCAGCTTCTCTGACTCTCCGTCGACACATTTCTGGCGCTATCGATCGGGTGCTCCGGGACACGGAGGAGGGATGGTGATTGAGGTGAGCGCGGATAAAAAAGCCTTCCTGCCTGTGACGGGGCAAACCCAATCCTACAATGTGATGTGTCTTCTGGAAACTTGAGTCACATCTCTCGCGAGTACGAAACAAACAAAAAGGAAAAAGACTTCCGTGGGTTGACGAGAGCCATCTCTCGCTTCCCTCACAGCTGCAGATGATGCAGGTGATAGCGGCGGGAAATGCGTTGCAGGTATGCGGCGGCATGTATGTTTGTGTGTGCGAGCGGCGCTCAGCACTTGACCGCGTTCCCCTCTTTCATCCCTGCGCCTGTGGCCGGCTGCCACGCACCCGTATCGTTTCACTCGCCGCACCTGTCGGCACGAATCTGATACCTGCAGATAATGGGTTGCAGTTCAAAGGGGGAGGTGGACAGGAAACTTTTCCAGAGGTCCTATTTCACAAGCAATCAGCGCTGATGCAAGCGCACGGACACGTCAACCAAAACATACACACACTTAAAGATGTATACTGTCTCACACACACACACACAAGTAAACACACACACACACTTAGAGCAGGTTTCAGGGCAAGTCTGGGCAGCGAGAACCAGCTTCAGTTACTGGATGAGGAAACACATTCTCCACCAGCATGATGTAAGCAAACCTTGCTGGGTAGATTTCTTCTATCTGTTTATTCGGGCTTCATCGCCACCGATTGTTAAGGAGTGTGAATGGACGACACCTTCAAAATAAAAGCATAGCACCACTTTTGGGTCCTGACCCACCAGTTGAGAACCACTGTTCGAGATGATTAGAGGCACTTTGATGATTTAAATGCATAGCTGATGTCATAAAAAGTAAATAGCTGCCATGAAGTGATTAGAATTGCCACATTTTGACTCATAAATCTTGAATTATGTATTTCACTTGTCCTTTGAGGGACTTTTGACATTTTATGAATCACACTGTGGACAGATCTCTGCAGTGGAGACGTATCCACATCGCAGGCCACATAAAAATACTGCCAATTTGACCAAACGCTTTAAATCTTTTCTGTTGGCTAATTGTGAAATTCTGTTGTTGTAAGATCCATGTTAGCACAGATAAACTTTGAAGCAGTCCTGCAGATGGCACTTCATCCGTCGGGAGTCTACAGCCACTTCATTACCTTCACTACTTCATAATGACCCACTGAAATCATAAAGTCATTAGCTGGCCATTAAATTAGGATCAGCCCTAATGTACTTCATCCACTTGCAGTTTATTCCTTCTTTTGCATTTCTTACAAATGAAAAGAAAAAGCGCAGGAAGCTGCTTTTCTGGGCTCTATTTTTAAAAGCCTGAACTGAAGGGTTTTAAATGTCGCAGCCTTTAGTGTTGGACCCGCGGGATTTGTTAAAGGGTTTGAACGTATGATCTGTGGAGGCCTGGAACTAAACACCAAGATGTCCGACACGTTGACCTCCCTGACTACAGAGGAGATCAGGAGGCTCAAATGTCTGCAGCTCCTTCCACGCTGCTCAGAGACCACAGACTGTAGATAAAGATGGACGTAGCGTCCGTGACGTCACGTCGTGGTTTTGTGGCAAATTGTGGGCGAGTCACTCGTCGTCATCTCCTCCCACTTCCCGGTTCGGAGCTCACACGGAGCTGTGGGTCGGCTCGTGGTGCCGTCACCTCATCCACGTTACGTAACGGGTCAACTCGGGTGTCACTCAAGAGGCCACGCCCTTATATATGCGTCATTTAAAAGCAGTAAAATCAAAAGAAGCGAGTTAGAAAGAAATTCACCCCCGTACAGTCGTCATGGTAACACATGTGACTGATTGAGACCAAATCCGAAGTTTGTACCAGACTTTAAACATGTTTCATTCTCCTCTGAGCTTGATCATTTTAACATGGGAGCCCCCAGTGGTTACGCGATGAACTGCATGTTTTTTAAACTTTGCTTCATCCATCTGCGCCTCAGGTTGCCCCTTGGTCCAAACGCCCCGGTTCACTCACTCCGGATCAGAGCACAAGGAAAAAAACACCTTGAATATCGTTACCATCGCGATCATCCCCCAATTACACGCAAACCAAACATCCTCCTTTTCATATTTTAACAATCCGTCTCTCAGGCGTACGGGGAAAATAAACAAGCAATCAACCTTCAGCCAAGGCCAAAATAATCATCTCATTGCATAAGGAATGCAGAGTGACCTTGGTCCTGGCAGACAGTGATTACATTTTATAGCCCCCCGCCCCCCCTAAGAAAAAGAGGAGCCAAATCCTCACCCGTGTTCTGTGGGTGAATAAAAGCCAGCGCTCAGGGGAATGAGTTATAGTCTCTGGAGTCTGTGTAGTCCAGTCAACTTTTTCTCTCCTATAGCAGCAGGAGATGAGTTGCAATAAATCTGAGCCACAAATCCATTAGGTTTCTGTACTCTGCAGCCCCCCCCCCCCCCCCCCCCCCCCCCCCCCCCCCCCCCCCCCAAGAAAAAGAGGAGCCAAATCCTCACCCGTGTTCTGTGGGTGAATAAAAGCCAGCGCTCAGGGGAATGAGTTATAGTCTCTGGAGTCTGTGTAGTCCAGTCAACTTTTTCTCTCCTATAGCAGCAGGAGATGAGTTGCAATAAATCTGAGCCACAAATCCATTAGGTTTCTGTACTCTGCAGCCCCCCCCCCCCCCGCCCCCCCACTCCTCTGTCCACTGCTCTTTGAACCAGACAGGACAAGTAATAACATCAGGAAGATTATAATTCATGATTTATGTGCACTCCCACATACAGGACAGAGTATGGCTGTGTGCTCATGCATGTGTCAGTTTAGGTGATTCATTATTAGAGTTGTTGCTTTAATGTCCAGATACTGGAAGCGGTGTCTTATGGAGGTCGATACGGGTTCAGAATCCAGGACCCGCTCTGGCGAGAAGAACTCTCAGCAGAGCTGGGTTCCTGGAACAGACCTGCAGCCGTGACCCCCGTCCAATACGACTCCTTGTGCCAACAGCTCCTCCACCATTCTCGCTGCGCTGTTGTCTAAAGTTATTGTGAGAAAACACAACTCAACTGGTGGGTCGCGACCCACTGACCACTGAGAACCACTGACCCAGAGGGGAGGATTTTTGTTTACTCTGGATATGGTAATGAAACAATATACCTTTAAGATATAAATGATATTAAACGATACTACCATTTGTATAGCCATACATATGTATATTTTATGTTGATATTTGCATTACACATACATAAACATGGATATGTGCATGAGATCATTTTGTTATCTCATGTTATTCAATGTGAACATACGTGTTACGTATGTTTCCAACACCTATGTTTCATTACTGACAATACAATATATGAACATAATGTTTATTTTATTTGTTTATAAGTTAGGATTCTACTTCAAATTGCATATCAGTGGTGAAGGGCGGAGCCTAATTGAGTTTATGGCGGTGTTTGTTAGTTTGGCCCCTGGCTGTCCGATCTGCTAGCGCAGGGAGAAGCATCTTCTTTCATGTTTATTTCCAGTCTATTACGTGAATCTCTGCGGCCGAGAGGAGTTTTTCAGATCCTCACGGTCACTCGGAGGAACGCGGACTTGTTGTTTTTGAAGCTGTGCGATAACCTCGATGAATTCTTCAATGGAAAACCATAGGCAGGGTTGTTTTGAAAAAGAAATTCCCCGATCATCAAGTGGAAATAATTAGGCTCTACAGGACGTGGAGGTGAGTGCGGCGTGTGTTTGCAGAACAGACAGCTCATCCCTCCGATCCGCTTCATTTAGAAATAGATTTTTTACACGCGGCCTTTAATGTTTGAAATTTCCTTCTCCGAACCTTGTCGGCTCAGGGGGGAAAGGGGCTGGAGAGAATCAATTCAAATTAATTTCAGAGATGGGCTGTTTCTGTCCATTACATTAAGCAACTCTCATTTTAAATAGAGACATTGCCTGAGAGTCGGTTGGTCCTGGTGGGCAAAAAAAAAGAAGTGAAAACATGATTGCTTTCTTCGGCCCAAGAGGGGATGGAATAATTCACTGTCTGAATTTCAAGGCAGTCGCAGGAGCAGCTTAATGAAATGAAAACCTGCACCTTCTGCTGCCCCATCCAACTCTGGCATTCAGGAATTTGTTCTGGCAAACACACACAACAATAGCTACTGTACACACACGCTCACACACACACACAATGAGGAAACGTTGTTGTCGTTGTTTCAATCCCAGGATGTGAGGGGAATTCATTCCCTGCTATAGGTGCTTCTTTAAGGCAGTGGAGGTGCATCCTCGGTGCACTGACGGCTTCAATTACAGCGGTATTTTTAGCTGCCTGACTCCATTTGTCAGCCAAGAGCCTCTTCTTTAACTCCGCCCGCTAAACAGATGCTTGAGGAAAAGTGCTGCTCGTGACTCTTTATGTTGAGACTGTAAATCAATTTGAACTGCAGCTCGCTAAACTGTAAATACCTCTAATCCCCCGCTGCACCGCGGGACTAAGTCTTCCGTCAGAGCAAATGTTGACCGAGGGTTCAGAGAAACAATTGACAAGTTGGTCTGTATGCGACTCTATTTCGCTTCAAATCTCTTTTTAATGCTCGTAAAAAGAGATTTTAAGCGCAAAAGCTAAACAATGAGACATTCCCAGACTTTTACCTCTGTCAGATGTGCTGTCTCAAGCTAGTTAGCTACCCCTCATCCAGCTCGGGTGCACTGGCTTCTCGTTGGAGCCTGTTTGGAACGAGCGCTACTCTCCAGTGTAGTTCAAGCTAGCTAGCTAGACACCATCAGTGTTTGCGTGACCACAGTGGAGTAAATGAGCAGCGTTCATGTTTTTTTTTTAAACTATAAAATGAAATATATGATAAGAAGACTTAAGACTTACTTCTCTACTGTTTCATGTAGTTAAAGCGTAGAGGGATGAAGCCAAAGATGAAGTCGATCGGAGGTGATTGAGATCGAGATTGTCGGAAAAAGACAAAATGGACATTTCGTTGAATTGTTGAAAACTGTCACGTTAAAATAAATGTAAATGTTAGAGGTTTGGCCGAACCCAACCATTTGAACTAAAGACGTCCGACGTTCCTGGGTGCCGTTCTCTGTGGAGGTTCTGGTAAACCAGCTCCTGGATTTCAAGGTTGCGGTGATATAGTATCATTTCTCTGACTCCGGCTGAGTAACAGTAATTCACAGGTATGTAGCAGATGTGTAGGTAGGAGGAGGTGCAGCAGCAGCAGCAGCAGCAGCAGCAGCAGCAGCAGCAGCACGAGAGTGGCGAGCGCTGTGGACGTATGAATGTGGAAACACTGATTTATGGAGGGGCTGCAGAGTGCCTGCTTTTTACACCTGGGCATTTTCATAGATGTTAGAGGGGTTGTTTTTTATGGAGGGAGAGAAACTGGATGACACAGCAGCCCCCAAAGGGGCTTTTTCACAAGCATGGAGATGACACAGAGCTTTTCTAAAGGCCGTGCATTCAAAGTTTGTAAAGCCAAAACTCGACTCATGAAAAGGAAGAAAATGCAGTTTCCGAACCACAGGGTAACGCCGGCTGTGTAGAATGGCCGGAGCTGTCACCTCCAGGTTCTGCGCCGGGGTCAAACTGGTTCAAAAGCCTCTCTGGCGCACGACACCCAACAATTCAAGCAAAACTACGCAGCCTCTCGCTGGTGTGGAAGTGGCAACAGGAGCCCTGAGGTCAGTCCATCCATCAGCAGAGGAGACAGAGGAGCTCCAGCGCTGACAAAGACTTCACTCCGCCTCCAAACAAGACAAGGCTGAGAAACATACATCTCCTCCGGACGCCTATTGTCTGTTTCCCAACAACTGTGTTTCTGCACCTGCAGCTGCTTTTCGACACCGGATCGAGGTGATGAAGTGTTTGACACCTCTCCTGGTTTTAAATAACAGGAGACATTGAGAGAAAATGGCCAAAAAGAAGCAGAAGCTCATTGATGGTAGTCAGTTCAAGCGAGTGAATTAGAGTATTGTTCATTTTTTTCTTTAGATGACCAGTTTTGGAAAGTTTGTTTGTGTTTTTTTCAAAGCAACATTGAAATATGCAATCAGAAGAATGCACAGAAATCGTACATGAAACTTAAATGTTTCCTCTCTCTGCAAATAATGCTCATGGAAGACAATTTATTCGTGTTAGGCAACAAATAACAAGTGAAGATGATCTACCAAAGAAGACGAGGCCTCCCCTCGTACCCAGAAACAAACATCTCCTTTTGACGCCTATTGTCCGTTTCTGCCCCGAAGCTGGTTTTCTACACCGGTGATGACATGTTCGACACATTCTCTGGTTTTAAATAACGCTGGCGAAAAAGAAATGAGCTGAAAAGAAGTGTCTGGAAGAGGAAACAGAAGCTGATGGAAGGTAACGCGACACGGGCGCGAGCTCAGGCGTAACATAACCGGTGCAGGGGAAGCCGACACACTCCCGGCGCGGCTGTCGCCTGCCGGCCGCCCTGATTGACACCACGTCGTTTCCCAGACCACAACAATGCCAGCAGGGTCCTTGTTATTCCGTGAGCTCTCGGAGGCTCAAAGGCGCCTTCTGGTAGCCCATAAAGCACCATCAGGCTCCGGGCCCTGCAGTCATTCAATTAGGAATTTACTGGGCTATTGATTTCACCACCAAGTGAAGTGTATCACATCTTGGAAACAATAAGGAGGCCTTTACCCGCCTCTTACCTAAAGGCCTGATGACTCGGTCCTCACCGCGCAGGGCGCAAAGAGAGGCTAATATGTCCAGCAAACACGTAGCAAAAGCATTACAATCCATTTTTTTCCTGCTTGTTTCATTACGTTCTCTGCTATAATGGAACCTCTTCACTCGGTTCGCTCCATGCAGCTGAAGCTGTTCAAGGGAAAGTGGAGAAAAATGTAAATTCAATAGAATAATTTCCTCTTTCCTCTTGATTTAAATGGAAATGAACCAAAGTCACAACAGCTCTGCCGAGGTTCTCTCAGTGCAGATTCAGGAATTTTACAAAGTGAAGAGTAACGTTCGAGCAGTGGGGTCATTAGTTGGTGTGTCATGGTTTCTATGGAGCTGCATGTTTTGGGTTCCACCACTAGGTGGTGCCAATTGCAACACAAAAATGGCTCTCATTGTTCTACATATGATTAATCTGACATACTTTTTTATCCATGACAGAACGAAACTATGTAGTTGCTATTTGTCAAGTAGTTTAAGTAATAGGATCTGTTTTCTAACTTTACTTAATGTCAAATCATTTTAATAAATAAGCTAACTGCTAACTTATAGCTAACTATTTTGGCCTTCACAGGACATCGGTTAGAAAATGAAACTGTAGCAGATTCACTTGAAAAGACACGATTTCAGTTTTGGTTTTGTCAAAATCAAAGATGTGGTAATAACGGTTCTGGCCACTTGGTGGCAGGAGAGACAAACGGCCTCGTTGTTAGCTAGCTGCAGATTCTGAAATTGAGCTCAAATTCAGCTTGAATCCATACTTATCACTAGTTTAACTAAAGAATAGTTTCCCTCGTCGCAAAGTTTGTTTACACTGACACTGAATTCGACGAATTAAAAAAGTGCGAAACGGTGATGATAAATATGCAAAAAATATATATATATTCACTGTAAAATGATGAAACGTTATTACAGCTCCCCGAAGGTGAAGTCACCCGGAGCGAGAAAGTCGAGAAATAAAGTTGACATTTTCATTTATGACATTTTCACTGACATTTAAACTGCAAAGATCAGTTTAACAGGATTTGGAACCTTTTAGGCTTAATAGTCCCACGATGCTAGCAACTAGCCATCTGCTTGGTTTCCGTGACCTCCCCCCGACATCCGTGTCGAGAGCGGCCCCTTGTGGCCGAGCGGCACATCACAACAAGGTCGACAAAGTTCCCCGCTGGGAGGGTCCGGGCCAAATTTGTGCTTTCACACCGAAAGGGTCCCCGAAGAAGAATCTGGAAGTACGTGTTTGTATTATTCATCCGCTGAGCTTTACACGGCGCAACTGTTGATGCAACGCGAGCGGAGCCGATTACGGAGCCGACCGAGACCCCCGATGAAAGCGCGGGGGAGCGAGGGAGCGAGGGAGGAGAGGGAGGAGAGGGAGTTGGAGGAGAGTACATGTCGATGCTTAATGAATTCGGTCACAGCGCGGCACAATGAAATCTTTATCCTCGGGGGGAGGGGGGGAGGATGGGGGTGGGGGTGGGGTGAGGGGGGGGCAGAGGACTTGGCAGAGACCCGGCGTTTCTCGGCGAGGGTGAAAAATAGAAATCCCACTGTCCCCCCCCCCCCCCCCCCCCCCCCCCCCCCCCCCCCCCCGCGCCCCCCCCCG
>JAFBJT010096136.1:57700-102385 GCA_016785325.1 Chascanopsetta lugubris
TATATATATATATATATATATATATATATACATATGGCATGAATATTTTTATATGTGATGCAGAAACATAAGGTCCAGTTTGAGGCAAGAATCCACATTTATTCATAATAAGCATATGTATTGCTGGTAAACAGCAAATCATTTCTTAACGCTACATCCTAATTTAAATCTGGTTCCCTGGTGGTTACATGTTCAGGTAGCCGTGGCTCAGAGGGTCATGCGGGTTGCCCACTAATGAGGAGGTCAATGGTTTGACTCCAAATATCCAACACATTAAAACATGAATTCCCTCTGAGAGCTGTGTAAATGATGGCTGGCGAATTAATTGCTTTGCAAATTCATTAATATATATAACTCGAACTGTAAAATAGACCGTAATGCAGCCATTGAATATTCTGTTTAATTACCTTGGATTCAAGATTAAATGGTTTCCCTCGAATGTGCACATGTGATATTCTTCATCAAGTGTGGAGTTAGTGTATACATATAATTATCATGACACGTTTGTTTCAAACATCTCCCTCTAGTGGTTGTTGTGAGATAAGCAGTGTTCCTTTGTGTCACTT
The DNA here is from genome assembly GCA_016785325.1 of Chascanopsetta lugubris. Taxonomy (NCBI): domain Eukaryota; kingdom Metazoa; phylum Chordata; class Actinopteri; order Pleuronectiformes; family Bothidae; genus Chascanopsetta; species Chascanopsetta lugubris. Next base: position 58,267 of record JAFBJT010096136.1, read on the forward strand.
CCTGTTGTCTTTTGATTGGCTGTTTTTGTCATGTGACAGGGCCGGGTCAAAGTTGGGGAGAAGAGAACCAGGAAGTGATTGTTCCATGTGCTCAGTGCAGCTCCTGCTGCTTTGTTTGCGCCTTGTTAAACTTCATTTGTAAGTACTTCTACACAATGTCTCCATGTCATGTGCTGTTGGTGCCAGTGGTGTAGCTAACAAACTACACTTTAAATCGTTAAATGTTGATATTCAAGTTCAACATTTTGTTTTCACATTTAGGGTTGGCTCTGTCAGACATTACATTTTAAGATCTAACATTTACAGGTAACATTGTAGATTTCAATTGAACATGTAGTTTCAGAGTACGAAAGGTAACATTCACATTTTATATTCAAACTCATATTTTGAATATTACATTTGTATTTGACTTTTACATTCACATCTACTTTTAGGTCCATTGTTAAGTTTAGAACTCATGATTAATTCCATGCTTCAACATTTTGTTATATTTGTATTCAAACACATTTTGTTGTTAATTGGGTAAAACATAAATGACCAAGCTTCAACTATAATTATAGCTCTTCCTATTGTGATGCTGATTTCTTGTTGCCGCAGATGCAATCTTATTTCTATAAGAAGCTGCATGTTGTTGTGCTTGACAAACGTGCGTTTATGTATTGAGTTCCTTAAAAAGTAGTTAGTGTTTCTTATTTTCTTTCAATTATTTTAATTTCATCGAATTCAGCCTAGATGCGAATGAAATCACCAGTGAAGAACCTTCAAGCTTCTTGTCTTGTCTGTCTTTGACTTGCGCTCACTTTGCATGTTGCAGTCACGAAGCTGTCGTCTGTGTAACATCAAACACTGATGCAGCTTTGTCCATTAACACTGCACAAAGAAATTAATTTGAGGACCATCTCGAGGCGACATATTCTATTTAAGAAAAGGTGCTGTGGCATTGTCGTGTGTTCGTGTCAAGCTATTCTGCTGCTGTATTTTAGCCATGGTTGGTGCCTCACCATCATGGACTCCCATTAATCTTCCTGAGAGATGTAATGAACGAAGCCTTTTGGGTCTTTAGAGTTGGACGTTCGCGTAATGAGCAGAAGCCGTACGGTGCACACGGGCTTATTAGAACCCTAACATTGACTATACAGGAACCGCTGCATTTTCTGAACTCTGACACTTGGCATTTAGCCGGCGTGGCACCATCCAATCTGGAACGGGTGCAGGTGTTGCGGGAAAGCCGCTGTGACGGCCGCCCTGGCTCGGCTGCCTGCAACGGGAAGCCTGATAAACTAAATGGGCTCCGGGCTTAAGTCATTCGGCTGCGCTGTTGTCGAGAGGGAAAGCCAGCAGAGGTGAGAGGGGTTGCAACGAGTGTAACCGAGTTCAAATCCTGAGCTTAGAATAGAGTTTTGGCATGAATTAATGCCACTGTGCTTGAGGGAATGCTGTATAATATAAATGGTTTTCAAGAAAAGGTCATTGCGCGAAAAACGTGGGCCAGCTGTGCGATGTTGAAACAACCTAGAGTGGTGATTTCCTGAGAGACGTTGTACTTAAATGCAACGCTGAACGTTCAGATAGTCAACATAATCGTATTGGCAGATTTGAAATGACTCCTGTGTAAGTCAGACGCCTCGAAGGTCCCGGGAAATGAAAAATGTCTTTCTTGCAGTGTTGCTCTGTGGCCCTGGGTGAGTTGTTCTGCTGTCCGTCAGGTACGCCCCAGAATATGTATCTGCAAAAGCTCATTCAAGGGATTTGATACCTGCACTTTTTAAAAATTTCTTATGACGCATTTGAGCTGTTAAATGAGAGCAGAGGCTGCCGTCCCCACAGCAAACCAAAGCCTCTTTCCTCTTCGGATTAACATGTAGACGCGGAATGTTTTTAAAAATGCCAATGATATCGTTGTCAAAGACGATATGAATATATTGGCAGTTTGAATATATTGCAGAGAATTTGTCATTGATATGTTAATTATTGCTGATGTCATGGCCTACTGGCAGTAATGATGAGGAAGAACACACCACCAAATACCCTCAGTGACAACGTTACCATGGTAACCTGCTTTGTAAGCTCTTGAGTCATCAAAGATCCATGACAGTGTATGGATAGTGTTGCATCTTGATTTGAGGAGTGTAATTAAAAAGATGTGAATGTCGCCCCAAGTTACAAAAAATAAATGTTTATGCAAGATTATGCAAACATTAGTGATGATGTTGTCATGGTAACAGCGATGGGGATGTGTTGTCAATATCATTATAATCTGCCTTGGCATACGCCATAGGAAGAAATTGGGGCCCCCATCCTGTTGTTACTCTGGGTCAGAAGTGTCCAAACCAGGATGTGTGGACCAGCCGTGTTCCGGAGCCATTTTTAATTAGCCCACAGCAAATTACAAGAAATATAATGGAATGTGGCCGACTTTAAATTTGTGATAGATTTTATTGAAGTTCCAAGTTTTAACACGGGTTCATTTAATTTTGTTTTTGTCAGATATTTATATGTCTGCACATAATCCTTGTTTTGAAAATGCACAATGGAAAAATGCATAATGTCGTTTTTTTTTAATTTTCAACATGCACAGATATTGTGGCAGGCTGTAAATTACAAAGGATCTGAGAGAACTCTAGCCCATAATCTTGTTACCTTACAGAAGGGTGATAATTATGTATGGTAGCTTGTTGTATGAGCAGTTCACTGCGTGTTCACTGAGGCGAGGCGCCGCGATATGTACAGGAATGACAGCACAAAAGACAGAGCATTTGAAAGTCTCATTTCATAATATTAAAGTCAAACCTTCAAAGCAACCGCAGCCATTTTTCATGTTGGAGCTTCATTGTATCTTTTTGACAAAATCATTGTTTTTCTATAAGCATGATGGTGCACGCAAGTGTGGCTTTGTCCCTCCCACTTTTGACGTCTTATTAATATTGCGCTTCTGCGTCTTTGGAGATAAAGTCCTGCCAGAGATCCCGTTTCATGTAGAAACACATCAGACCACAGATAAACATCTACACTATCTATCCTGAACCCTCTGCGTGGGATCTGTGGAAGTCACAGCTTGAGATGTGTGGAATGAAAACATGTTGGATTTATGGAAGGAAATAAGAAAAATACAAATGACAGTGAAGCTACGCATGTGTTAGGGACCGTGCAGAGATTACTTGTGGGAGGTTAAGAGCAAAAAACAAAACAAAAGAGCAAGTGACAGGACAGGTCTTCCAACTTTATCCTCCATCCAAGTTTCATATTACGTAACAGATATTTAACTGTGCTCTTTTTGAAGCAGCTTTTTAAGGAAAGTTTTAGTACATCATCTCAGTTGTCGGGTGTTTTGATTTGACAGTCAGATGCCTGATCCCTCACAGCACCAGGGCATCATCTGATCTGTGTCATACATATTTTAATTCAGAGGGAGGATGAAGGGGAAGCTGCAGAGACGGTGTCGCTGCTTGTGCCACTCACTCTGTGGCAGGGCGATGAGGGGACAAACAGCACATTTTATAAATTGGTTTAACTTAGATTGAGCCCATGGTGATGCCAAGTTGCACCACAATGTTTTTACAGTAACCCTGAATGGACAAAGTAAACACCTTTTTGAAGTATAATGATTACCGAAAACACCTATAATTATCTTGTATTCTGCAAACTGTACCTTTAAGTCAATACTCTTTCCCTTAAGGCACCTTCAAAGTGTAATGAGTCCTAAAAGTGTCGTCATTATTAAGTGTTGTCACTAAAAAAGTAGTTTTTTTTTAGATATGAAAAATACAAATATCCTGAGGATCAAAATACTGCATCCGTCCCCATATATTGATACTCCTATCATTGGCTGGTCTTTTCCAGCTGCAATTATGTTTTCAAACAAACAAACAAAAGCATATTTGGTATTGAGGCTCTATCACATTTAAACAGTATTTATCTGAAATCTATTGTCTGTGGCTGTGATCACTGTTTACTTAGACTCGCCATTTTCTAATCTTTACTGTCAAGAGAAAACTTTGAGGTATCTGAAGGGATTCAACTTTTTGTGTACATGATCAAAATATAAAAAATGCATGGTGGGGGATCCCATTGCTGCAGACTCTTATACAGGTGTGCTCGAGTGAATCGGCTCATTTTTACGTGTCATATTTCAATTAAGAAATTCAGCAGTTTGAGCCGAGTTCTGTGAATAGAGAGTGAGACTGTGTGTCTTTCTCCGAGCGTATTCATATTGGCCACAACCCGCCACACCTGGGAGCTGCCTCCGAGAACTATTGTTTTCCTGTGTCTCCTTTAGACCAATTAGCGGCTCCACTGGAGCAGTTAGTGATGCTAATACTCTGCTCAAGGAAACTTTGACAGCAGTCGCAGAGGAAGAGGGGAGCGCGTCTCTTTTATCGGTCGGCACGAGGATTTAAATTTCTGCAGCCCGCCTGCGCTTTGGTATTTCTTATTTAAAGTTTGGAAACCATGTGTGGAACGGAGAAAGTTAAATAGAACGATATTTTTTGTCACATTTTAAACAATAGACCCTCATAGACAGTGGAATAAAAGCCACAAAATTCAAACAAAAAAAAGAAAAAAAAAAGCTGAGGTCAATACTATCAAGACATGTCGATGCATACGACCCACGGGCCAAAACCAAACCACCAGAAAGTCCTGTCCGGCCCATGAGATGAGAAGACATTAATTCTTAAACGTAACTTCTATTTCAGGTTTGTCCACTGGGGGTTGCACTGTCAACCAGTTGCAGTTGTGTATTGGTAAATATGCTACCGAAGATTTCACCAATCCGGCCCACTTGCCATCAAGTTGGGCTTCATGTGGCCCCTGAACTTAAAGAATTGGACTCCTCTGCTGTATATACTGCACATTTTTAATTATATTTGTGATATTATAAAAATAACTACCAGGGTGTACACTTTTGAGTGTATAAATTCCCAATAGGTCAAAATCCTAATTTTGCTGTCACTACTTTTGGCTTTTAGTAACTTATTTACTTAGTCACTTAGTATCATTTGGGAAATATGACGCATCAAGTGTTTTTCTCCTGAGGTGTGTCCAACAATTGCCTTGGTGAGAAATGCATCAATGCTTGTCTTGGCCCTGAACCATTGATACCACAGGGTTATACCCTGGGGTTTGTTGGGGGAACCCACTCCTGATCCAGTGCCTTGTGTGTCCCAGTGTGATGCACTGGGCCCGGCCGTCGCATCGAAAGCTGTTCAAACACATGATCTACATGCGCGCCATGAATTCAGTGTTTTACAAGCGACTTGGCGAGCAGAGCCAATGCTCTTTGTCAGCTGGGTTTCACTCTGTGCCACAAGGACACGAGGAGCCTAAAACAACAATGCTCTGTGCCCTGCTTCTCTCTGGGCAGTAGATACCACACAGCCCCCCCCCCCCCCCCCCCCCCCCCCCCCCCCCCCCCCCCCCCCACCCCCCCCCCCCCCCCCCTCCCCCCCCCCCCCCCACCCCCACTGGCCTGTGCACATAATGGAGCTGCCGCAGGTATATTCTCCGGGGACCTCAGATTAAAGCAAACAGATTCACTGCCCTGACCTGCGCACCTTCAGCCATAGTGCCAGTTATTACATTTCATCCACCTCCCAGTATTTGTACAAACCTCCGTCGTCCCTCTAACCCAACACCAAGCTGCCTCAGGCCCAGAGAACAGGACCGGAACCATGCGTTTGTGGACAGTGAGTTCAGAAACTTCAAAGTGATGTGTGTGGGTGTGTGTGTGTGTGTGTGTGTGTGTGTGTGTGTGTAAACACCATCGTTGATGCTCTTAAAGATTCTTCCCACTGATTCCTGGATATTCAGGAAATTGCAGCCGGTTACCACGGTGATCAGGATGGTTTCCAGCAGTAGTGGAAAAATGCCGTGTCGTGTGTTCCCACAACAACAACAACTGGATATCGCTGCATGGGTAGACCAGGCTTAGGGCTCATGTGAGTATGTTTGAACCCGTCTGCCTTTTCACTTTCACGATGGCACTGAAACTTCTACGTAGTGTGTTGGTAAATATATGTAAACACGTGATTCCAATGAAGTAGTACTGAAACCAGTCAGTCAAAGCCAGACCAACACACATAGGTGAAGATTGGGAGCGCATTCACTTCTATATGTAAACACCCAAACCAGCCTATGCCCTCCCACCCTGGGCTTTGACCCAAACGTCAGTCAGCATGAAATGCTGAACAGGGGAAGCCAGCTATAACATGGTGAGGGTGAATCGCTCTCATCTCATTTGTGCGACGAAAGCAGTTTGATGCCAGCGAATCGTATTGAGGTTGTTTGTCCGTTCGGTCTGTGAAGTGATAGGTCAAGGGAGCGTATCGCCCCCCTGTGGTGTGGAGTTGGAAATGCTCTGGTCAGTGGACTGATCCAACCTGGAGACGTATCGTCCAATGATGTGGTTGTGAAGTTATATAGTCGTAAAAGTCGTTTACAACATTGGGTCAATAGGAGCTTACGACAGGCTTTTCTACAGCTCCTAAAACATGCAATTTGATCTCACCCTCCTGCGTAATACACATCGCATCGTATCATCGTCACTTTTCCGCCTAGTTATTTCAAAACATGCCCAAATTTGCAGTTCTCGGAGAGGACGACCTCAATGCAAGGTCACAGTCAACTTTGCCTGGTTGAAGCATTCAAGCAAAGGAAGCATCCGTGCATCTATTCTAAAAAAAACAAGCAAAAAACCTCAGCATTCATTGTAAAAGGAAATGAGAGATTCTCTCTGTAGCTCAGTTAAATCAGTGCAGAGATGAGCCCGTGGACGGTCGCACTCTTTGGGTCTAGACTCTGGAAAGTGTTGACCTGAGGTCATGGGCTCAAATATAAGAATCAGACAACCTTGTAATCTTCTCTCCCCCGGTCAGTTTCTTATTCCTTTAAAATCGGACTGCGGAGGCGTCACAACAGAAAAGGTTAAAACTGATGCAGTTAGACAAGGTCGTAATTTTTCTGCAACACAAGATTAAGGAGTTGAAGAACAAACACGGCTGGACCTTATTGCAAATCTGCTGGAGTATCGGCAGCCCGTCCGCCGCCGCCGCCGCCACTGCTTCCGCATCTCCAGCAATTCAATATCCAGGCGTTTTATTGTAGTGGGTGTTAGATTGTGCTACAAGAGCACAGGGGAGGTGTGGGAAGGGACCACGCAGTAAAAGTGAAGTAGGAATCTTTGAAGGAAATCAACAATAAAGAGTTGTCCTCCGCCTCAACTCAGGCAACTTTCGAAAAGACATGTATAGATATGATTCCTCTGCTTTGAACCGCGTGGTATTTTTAGTTTGTTAACAAGCGTTTTTTCCGAGACACTGGATATATCAAAGGAAGCCCGACTTAAAACATAGGCAGAGCCGCGTGGCGTAATCCTTCACAAGACAGACAGTGGGTGGATAATGGCTCTTGTGAAGATGCACGTTATATTTTGCGTCTAATGGCCGTGCATTATAAAGTACTTTGGCCATCCACAGGCAACACACTGTGTGATTTCAAGCTGTATGCAAACCCCTCATGTAGATCAGAGCCAAATGAACCAATGCATTATCATTTAACCGCCACGAAAAGACTTTAAAAAAAAATTCATTTGCATTTGCACCAACTTTGATCATTACATCTCCTCTAATATACCATTATGATAATAGAGTTAAATTGGAAAATAAATTAAATAGAGTTAGACATTTAAATGGTCTCTTTCATACATAGTATTTCTGACGTTGTTATCTCAGACACTGGAGCTTATATATAAATGATGTATTATGAAATAATGTTGAAGTCCTGATACATTAAAGGCACAATATGTAGGATCTAGTGACATTTAGAGGTTAAGTTGCAGGTCCAAATGATTATTGTCCTTTCTTGGCTCCATAGAGAGGACCTGCTCACCATGTGAATAAAAAGGGTCAATTGTGAGGCAACAAAAGTAGAATAGAAATGATCTTATCTGTAGAAAATGACTTTGTTTGCCAAGTACTCACTGCTGGCAGTTTTCTTATTTGATTATTTTAGTCATTAAAATGATCACTCATTGCCCCTCAATGCAGACCTCACTTGAAGTAATAGATGAAATACGACATGTTCCATACTACCTCTTTTTCCTTTCTTGTTTTACACTTTTAGATTTTTATCATTTCTGGCTCTTGAAATTTTTATTTTCTTGCCAAAGTGCTGGGTCATGGTTGGACCTCCTGAGTCATTCTGTACATAATGTTACCCAAGTTCACTTCTATTGTTTACTAGAAATGTATAATCCATCATGGCTTGAATGGAAATGACAACTGCCTACAGTCTAATTCTTTCCCGCTTTGTTTTTGTTGTGGACGCCGGCCTATTATTAGACCCAGATCAAATCTGCTAAATGGATTACGTCATAGTAAAGTCCAGAAATGCTGCAGCTAACAACAACTAGCGGATGTGATCTCACTGAGGAGTTATTGGGGAAAGTTTGCAGGGCAGCATTCGTCCTTACTCTGCAGACGCTGCTGCCACTGACCATGAGGCGAAGATTCCCCTGGTTATTTTCATACTGTGTACATGAGTGTCCACCAGGGCTTGAAATTAGTACGCAACCCCCCACCTTTGAATATTGTTAGAAATTAATGAGACCGTGTCGTAGCATCAGATTACTGGCTGACTTTACTGCTGACATGATACTGATACTATTATTCCACAGAGAATAAAAAAACAAGTAACAGCTCAAACTTGGATGGAAAATTAGTTCAATGTGCGAGATATCCTCAACTTGTAATTATCCTAATTATACAGAGATGAATGTATAATTGTTATTTTGAGTCTTGATTTTTCTTCTGACGATCGTCAACAAGAGAAGTGCAGATGACTATTTTTTTTTCTTCATATACAAACCACATACAAACAAATCCAAAGACATTTGACTTACAATGACAACGCATGGTGAAAACAAGAAAATGTCACATTATAGAGGCTAGAATAAGATCATTACTGGAAAAAACCCATTAAAAACAAACAAAATTCAAATGATGTGAATTTATATTCCAACTGTGGATTTACTGGTTAAACTATGAATCGTTAGGCTCTGGGACTTTAAACAGGGCCAAAGAAATACCATCAGTATGTGAACAGAAAGTGATTAATATTATTATTATTATTTTCATATACTGAATTATGATTTGCATCTTTCTCAACTTACATTTTAGGGATGCATAGTATTGTATATTGTATAGCAAAAAACAAAACAGTATTGCATACACGTGCACCTAATGGTCACTTTATTAGGTACAACTGCTCAGCTGCTCAAAAAAAAAACCTAGTCAGCCAATCACATGTCAGCAACTTTGGACATTTTAACATGGTGAAATTCAAACTGAGCATCAGAATGGGTGAATGGATGTCTGTGCCAGATGGCTTGGTCTGTGTATTTCAGTCACTACTGATCCAGTGTGGGATTTCCACACAGCTCTGGAGTTGACAGAGAATGGGAAATATCCAGTGAGCTGAGGTCCTGTGGGTGAAAAGGCCGTGTTGATGCCACAGGTCAGAGGAGAGAAGAGCCAGACTGGTTCAAGTAGACAGAGGCAACAAAAATAACCAGTTGTTACAGTTGAGGACTGTAGAATGTCTCCAGCAACTTGTTAAGTCTGTGCACACACACACACACACACACAAACAAACAGTGGCTCTAAAGGCAAAAGGAAGCCCGACTCTGCACCAGCAAGGTGTGTGATAAAGTATTCTCATTTGCAGCCTATTGTGTAAATATTGAAATGCAAGATACAGCAACTCCAGCACTATGTTATTATATGAAACATAATTATTTTTCATACATGTTCAGTGGCCTGATGTCTTCGCAGCATGCTCATATCACTGTGGAGCTTCAAATTAGAAAAAAAACAAAAATGATAAGATGGCATCATCAAAGGCGCACAGTATTATCCAAAATCAATCAACACCCCTGCAGTCATTCAGAATCCAGTGTTCATTGCAGCCGTGGTGCGAAAGTGTAATGAAATTTATTAGATCTAAAATGGGTTTGACCCTTCAGGATAATACCAGAATTATTGAGGGTTTTTTCCTCCATCTCTGAGGAAAGAGACGGGTTTTTCCCTCCCATTACAGGCATTGCACTTCTATTCACTGCTGCGCCAGAGGCTTTAATCTGACAAGTATTTACCCACTATCTCCCTGTTCCTACATGGTGCATTTGAAACATTTAGGAAATTTTGATTTTTGTCAGGAGTGGTTGGAAGAAGGATTTTCATCGCTGCTGCTGCTCTGGAGGTGAAGAGGTTTCTTCTTGCTGCATTTCACGTGTCATGGAAGTAAAAGAGTTGCATCAGAAAAGGCTGTGGATTATTAAGGGAGGAGCATCACATACCGGATCTATCTCAGATCTACTTTATCCAGGAGTCATCGGGTGAAACGGTTCACAGGCAATGGAACTGGCTCGTCTCAAAGCTTGGTAGAAACGTGGATACTACATTGTTTTGGCCATTACTGCATCTGTAAGCCACTGTAGCTATATTCATGGCGTGAGGCTTGTTATGTCCTCGTATGTGTGTGTATGAGCAATATAAGTCAATAATCCACAGATTGGATTTTCACCAAACTTTGTGTGACTCTTACTCGATTGAGTATCTGTCAATAATACAGTTTTGGAGCTGATCGTTTGAGGACCAACTTCAATATGGTCCAGGAGGCACATTAAAAAAAAGATAGGAATCCATTTCGTAGCTTTCCATTTCATAAAAAAGGCAGCTTTCCATTTCATAACTGACATCATGAAGCCCACGACTGTATATAAAGATGGATATAGCGTCATCCCCCATACGTTTCTGCAAAGTGCTTATGAGTCTCGTTGGGGGGGTTCACTCTTCACCATGTAGCCGATGCCTAACTCCTCCTACTTTCCAGTTCATCCAACAATCGGGTAAAGAGGAGGAGCACAGGAAGGTGCTAAGCATCCACAGAAAGTGGCAGGTCGGGCCAGGTGTCACTCAAGAGGCCACACCCTTAATTATGTACAATTTCAAACCTTGATAAAATAAGAATAAGCAAGTTGGAAAAAATCTATTGAGACCAAAACAGTAGTTTGTTCACCTCTAAAGTTGAGTCTATGGGGATTGACTCACCCTGTGAACTGCAGGTTTTTCCACCTCTGTGTGGCTGTTGCCGTTTGATGAAGCCCCTTTGTTCGAAAAACAACTGAATATAGTTCAAAAGTGTACAGTGTTATAGCCTCTAATGATTGATTACACAGCCGTGCATTCATAAAACAAATGTAAACTAATTTACATCATATATAGATCTGCTGATAATTCATCAGGACATGGTATAAATAACATCAGTATGGCATTAGTATAAAATGTGACAGTTTGGAAACATGAAAAGCATTCAAATCCAGCTTTGTTTGACTGGGTTTATTAGCACAGAGGTGCAAGACGTGTTGTCCCTCGAGTCCCTATCTGTCTTCTCACTGGTTGTCTCTGAAGTCACGCCGCGCTTTGCGGTTGATCTCGTTTAAATTCAACCCTGTGTTCGATCTGTGAACTCTGCATAATGGTTTCTCACGTTGTTGCGTGTCACACGGGTATTGAAACAACACTATTCCCCATGCTAATTACCCCCAGTAATTACCAGAAACTGTAAGGGTTAAAAGAGTGCGGGATTAGAAATGTGAGGCATTTATGTCGAACAGTTGGGGGGGAAAGGGGGCGTCGGCCTGTACATCTGAGCTGAGGCCTTATAATCCATCTCCTGGCTCACATATGTGAAGCTGAGGCATTTGTCTTTGTTAGATCTGTGACAGGTTGGCAACGTTTGACGAGTGTTTCCATCCTCTTGTCCACTTTGTAGCGGCTATAGATTTCTGTCAGCAGCTTGGACAGAATATTATGAATAATAGTTTCATTTTTGGAGATTTTTTTTAAACATATCTGTGAATCATGTGCATGTTCAAAGGAGACCTGTCTTTGGGTGGTCTTTCATTTCAATGCCTGTGGTACTCAAGCAGATTGACAGGTCTCAAATGTTCGGAATACGCTACATTTTGTAATCCAAAAACTTGCAGTCACTGGTTCCACCAAATAACTGAAATCTTGTTCATTGAAAACATGCCATTCGGAAGCTCAACCAGAAAGGAAAAGGGTTTCAAATATTTCAAACATACGACAAAACAACTTGGTGGATCACGTTGCTCCATTATTTTGTACGTCTCTCGTCGTAACTTCCACTATAAATGGATTCTATTTGAAATGAGTGATTGCGTATGTGGCTTGGAGCACCGCACCTGTCTGGTGATCATGCATGTATGAGAAATGCCATCGAATCTGCAGTTGTCACGATTCACTGTTTCGCACCTCTACATTTCCTCGGCCGAAAAATTCAGACTGCTCTGTTTGGCTGTAGCGGGCCTAGTCTCTCCTGATTGGTCAGCTGCTCCCGGCCTTCCGCCCACTGACCTACCAAACTCTCACCCACATTGACATCAGCATGATCAGAGTAGAAATAAACATAAACAATGAGGCATGGTCACTGCGATAAAGAGAAGAGCGCCCTCTCTGAAGATTTTTACGAGGACACCTCCTACATACACCGAGTGCCCACACAACCCGCAAAGACACGCATTGTTACTCCTTTAACACAAACTACTTTCAAGGTTGGTTAATGACCCAGAGGGAAATCGCAAAGCTGGAACTACCCACATGCACACAAACCGAAAAATCACAGTTACAACTCCGAGGTAAACCCACACATTCCTCGCTAGACTGGATCAACAAAAACACGTTAAACGTCAAGGTCGAAACATGTGGAGGTTTAAGCACAGAAACACACGTCCACTCGTGTTTATTTTGAACGATACAAAGTGTCTCTGGCGATATTACTTCCTTTAGCCAATACTCTCAGGGGGCAGAGATGGCGGCTCTGACTCTAATGCCCCATGACAATATAACCAGTGATCTGCATTGGCTTTACTGTGCAGCTGTGTGTGAGTCACATGACGGAGGGGGCAACATTCAGCTCAACTTACTGGCGCATATTTTACGTTGAAAAGAATCCAGCATGTGTAAACAGCAGTTTTACACTTGTGGAACATTATGCAGCTAATCTTCACTTTTATTGCTTTTATCACTTTTTCCATCATAACCCCTCTGCTGCAGGGATGGTAATGAACATGTGAAAACACTTTGCACGTAAGGGCATAAAAGTATCCCATGAAAAAGGTATAAATGTATTGCTCCTCTGAATTTAGTTTTTACATTTTGGACTAAAAAAATAAGAAATATGATGTATACATGATTTGGTCTTACCCTTTTTAACAGAACCCTCTATGTCCCAGGAGCAGGATTTGCATTTTGCATTTGCATTTCCTGGGACACAGTTTTAGCTTTATCAAAAGAAAAATGCAGCTTCTGCAAATTGCACGTTGCACTCGGCCATATTGCAATTTTGCTAATAGCTTACTTCGATTAATTGTTCGACTCCCTGCTGAATGCTTCATGCACATAACGGTACAATGTAAACAGAGCAGAGTGAATGAGACAGATTAGCCGGTGGAGAATATCTATAAGTGCCTCCTGTTGAAGCAGAGTATTTAATATATGTATTTTTTAAGACTAACTTTCTATTATGCAGAAAGAAAATCTATAAATCCATGCTGATGATATTGTTTGTTTTTATTTTAAAGGTACAGTCTGGAGGATTTTGTGACCTCTCGCGATTAAGTTACCTGGTCCAGGTGGATGTACCTCACCTCACAAATGAGGAGGTTCATTCCAGGGTGATAACAACAATTTGTACATTCAGGTGATCATATTAAGACATATCTAAAATGATTTCATATTCCATTGCTATCGAATAAAAATGTATTGTTAGAATTCCACCAACATTCTGCACTTTGGACCTCAAAAAGGGGCATTGCAGAATATTACAATGTGAAAACAAAGCGTTTCCTTCCATTTTATACACAGAAGTGAAATCGAACTTGTAGTGTCACACCAGCATGGTCTCAGTGACTATATCCCGCCACACATGGATACCGAGCAAACCCCTCCACACTGTGGCAGAACAGAACAGGACAGGACAGAAAAGAATAAAGAGATCAATCAATCACTGTAGACAAATGTAAACAGTCCGCCCTCGACCCTTGAAGGGGAAAACACACTTTGTTGTCGCACTGGCTGCTCGGTTAGGCAATGTTTTGTTTCCAATCGCTGAAAGTGTTTGGGTTTGGAAAACATTAGGGGCTCAGGGGATGCTGGAGAACAGGTGGATCAAATTGTCTTAATTATATCCAGCGCCATCCTGGCACACATGACATTGAGCTGTTTAGATTGTTACTCTTACTTTGTCATTTACGTGACATCACTACTAAGAGGAGTGATCATTATCATAGCCTCCAATCGTGACACAGCTCCCTTTTCCCTGCCTATGAGGTCAAATCAAATCATGACAAAATATAGAAACTTATTTTACCTACCTATTTTTTTTGTCTATTTTATTTTGGCTCATACAATTGAATTTGTGGTTTACACTAAAACAGCTTGACAGCCCCAGATTAGAGTTTTGATTACTATCATCCTGTCCACTGCTCAGCCCCTGCTCTTATTCTCCCTGAAACGCTCTGTAGAGCCCCCGCATTCACCATAACAGGAAATGTATTCATCTGTGAAGTTCCTATTCAGATCTAGACGATCGCTATTGAAACAGTGTACTCACTTTCACAGGACCCATAATGATTTTCCCCTAAACTGCATCGACGTCACTGATGTCTCTGACTGATGTCTCAGATTTTCGCCGACTCTGCTTTAGTAGTTACACAATGTAGTGTGACACTGCACCTGTTAGTGATGCCACCGAATGACAGTGATTCATCACTGTCCCTGGGAAAGAAAAAAAACCAACTGAATTAACTCCCCACTGGGAAGCAAACTATACATCGTGTATTTCATTATTCATTTTGGACTCCGCTCGTGACAGCGAGGCGGTGCGCACGGTGTTAGGAAACCAAATCAGCTAAATGAAATTCAGGCATTATTAATTTTTTTATTTACGACTCTGCTTTTCCTGCTGTGACGCATCAGAAAGTCTTTAATGGAAAAAGGCAGTGAAGCAATAACACGAGTATATGGAGACGATAGAGGCAGGTTTGACACCTCGGGAGAGGTCGTCGGACAGCCAGCCAATCACCCGCAGGGCTGTAATATAAAAACAAGCAGCCTCTTCCAATTTAGGGCTGCTAATTATATTATCATATTATATTATGTTATATTATATCATGTTATATTTGTTTTTTTTATATTTGTATTCCCTTGTTTCCTTTACTCTTTTACTTCCTTGGTTGACTAATATTTCTTTGTTTGTACATGCTTTGTTTGTTTAAATGGTTAATGAAGCTGACAACGAATATTTAGAATCAATATTTAGCAATTCTTTTAAGTCTACTTTTCTGTCTACAACTCTTTTGGTTGGTCATAGAGTGAATGTTTTCATCATAGTTCCCGAATGCATTCGACCTTCCCGTTAATTTCGTCTCCTGTTCGTGAGGTCCGAGCGCTACCCTTGTTGTACGTTTTTAGTAGCTGATCATAAGTTGTTGAGTTGTAAACAAGATTTCATGAGGAGTCGCTGTGGTGAAGAAAAAGTTCATGCGAAAATAATCCCATTAATCTCTGTGTGAGATCTTCGCCACACTGCTAAAGAGAGCACAGTGACTGAATCTGTCTGTTTGTGCGGCACCAAGCTGCTGCAGGTTGTGCAGGGGAGGCTGAGGCTGCGTGGCAGCATGCGGCGGTGGGGAGGTGGGGATCACAGCTGGGGGGGTTGCCAGTCCATGGCAGGGCTGATACATACGGGCAGACAAGCATATTTCACACTCATGTTCACACCTACAGCCAATTTAGAGTTCTCTCACCTGACCTGTGTGTGTGTGTGTGTGTGTGTGTGTGTGTGTGTGTGTGTGTGTGTGTGTGTGTGTGTGTGTGTGTGTGTGTGTGTGTGTGTGTGTGTGTGTATGTGTTCTGGACTGTGGGAGGAAACAGGAGCACGCAGAGAGACCACATGCAGACACACTGAGAACAAACAAGCATCCACGCTCACACCAGAACCAATCCTCATCCCGAGGTTTTTTGTATTTTAACTTCAAAATGCTGAGATATAGATGTGGACACTCTTGTGCTAATGTCACCAAAAACACTGGGATCCTTCCCAGCGCCTGTTTCTGACAGGAAGCAAATCATTTGTTCACAGCCACCTACAGGAGCTATTTCTGTCAAATTCAGATTTGCCTGCGTGCCATGGAAGCAAAATGAGGAACAAAGCTTAATTCCAGTCACAATGCATACGAACACATCATTCTGTGGTCTAATGCATCTCATTATCAATTCAGCACAGGCAATGTTGTTAAGCAGCGTGCAGATGAGCTTCAGCCCAAATCAAGGCTTGGTTGTTTTATTCCAACAAGTTTTTGCTGCATTGACGAGGCACATTCCTCAGTCGAATGTTGAACTTTATCTATGTTATTGTAACATATCACTTATTGTGATGTCAGACAAACCACCAGAATACAAAACACTACTGTTGTTGAGGAACTATTTAAACAACATTACAAAGTGACCACCGGGAAATGTCAGCATGAACACAAAGGGATGCACGATCGCCTCAAAGACACAAAACGGACACAAAGAAACGCAAAATAACTCCACTGAGGGCAAAATGGCCACTGTGAGAGGCCAAGTCAACACAGGGATAAAGGGGAATTACTGTTGTTGTTGTTTGGTTGCTCTTGCAGATCATGTGAATGGGAGGCTGGGGGCCCCTCCTCATCTGTTTATGGCTGGAGGCTATTTGAAGACAGTTGTTTATCCTTCACAAATGAACCAGTGATAATGTCCAGTTTATTATCCCAATGACACACGGATTGAAATGATAGATAAATAAATAAATAAAAAATCTCCCCCTCTAGAATAAAAGTGCGCATGGACAGGGGCCGCTTGATTTTAAATTCTTTGTCTTGTGACTGACCACTAACCCGTCCATGGTGTCCTCTTGGGCCCTCAGCCCAGTGCTCTCGCCCGCACTTGACCCAAGGGCTCGCAAAACTAATGAGTGAATGACAATGCGCTGATTCGAGGTAGAACGCGTCGAATATCCCACACAGGTAGTGACTCTCCTTCAGCGCAGATGTTCCATTCAGCAGCTGCGTCACTTCCTTATTGTCGGAGTGATGCTCCGATTCATTTGGAACAAAGGAGGATAAGGAGTGATGTAGAGGAGCAGGCTGCCGAGGCACCTCCTCACACATCCATGTGATTAAAGTCAATACATAATAATGAATTGTTTTTAACAGAAGCGATCAAAAAAAGTAATGCACAAAGTGCCGCAGATTCGGGGTAATTGTAAGAAACGCTTTCGGCGTACGGTGTTTAGCAGCCGGAGCTATTTAAAGTCATGAAGCCTCTGCCTGATTACATTCTTCTCTACAGCAGAGACACGTCTCGTGTCAAAAGCTGCAAATTTGGTGGAAATGATAAAAAAAAAAAAGAAGACATTATTCAGAAACATCTCATCTTTTATTCAAATAACACTCGACTATCTCTCCTGTGAAACCAGCTACAGGAAAAATCCAGCCGTGAAAAACAAACGTTATTTTAAATATATGATGATGAACAAATCTAGAGGGTGTTATTGAATGTGAGCTGTGAGTGCCGCTCAATGACAGCGGGCGAATAATTCCATTTTTCACTGCCCCTATGAAATTATGTCACTATCGAGCGCAATCAGTGACAGCAACCAGCGGCTTTATGATTGCCGGACAGATTAGAGGACTGTGGTATGCACCGGCACTTCCTCCAGGAAATAACAAGTGCCGCCGTAATCAGAAAACACATCCTCCTGGAGAGAGAGGGAACAACAGACAGAGATGGAATAAAAAAGAACCTCGCGATTGCAGCGTTGGGGAGATTAGACGATAGCACGGTGAGGACGGAGCGGCGCACGGTGGTGAATTCCCAGCTGGGACAAAAAGCAGCAAAAAAAAAAAAAAAAAAGTGGGGGACATCATTGGTGGAGATCTTGCAGTGACACATATAAAGCAGAGCAGAGCAGCAGGACGACATTTCACTCACACAATGATTCACTCCCCTTGCTGTAATCTGAAATGTTCCTGTGCAACAAAATCGACCCAGTATTGTTATCATACTCAGACTTTTAGATATGAACACGCTCTTTAGCCACATCCCACCAAAGATGCACATTTCCTTATTGCCATGTCCTATTTACTATATACACTTTGATCCAAAGGTGCTTGTAATGTGCAAGACCTATGCCAATTTAAAAGGGGGTGTGGCCATGATAAAGGGATATAACTTGGATGTCATTCTAGTCATCACCCTTATAGTACGTTGAAAACATAGCAGCGAATGAATAGGCAATTGACAGCTCCTCAAACCGCGAAAAATGTTCTAAATATAGAATATGCATCATAACATTCTATGTTTTTTGTTTAACCACAGTCGGATATATAAATTGGGTGCTGGTCGTGACTATGACGATACATAAATACTTCATAGAAGTCCACTTCAAACATAGAAACTATCCCTTTCTTTTACCAAATGCTTTTTAATGTTGTGATGATGGGAACCATGTTAAAATTCCTTTGTCAGTAAAAGCAAACCAACCCCGCCCACCCCCAAGCGTGAAAATCATGGAAACATGACACCAAACCACATCATTATAATCTTAATCCATTGTCAACTGTCACTCTTCGTACATAGATACCCCCCCCCCCCCACACACACACACACACACACACACACAAACACCCCCACCCTCCCTCAACCAAACCTTGAAAAGGTTGAGGCTTGAAGCAGCAATCTAACAGCATGAGGCCTCATTATGTGGTTTCTGACCAAGATGCACCTGCAGAGGACGGTACCATCATAGTATCATAAAAGTTATTCTAGTGGACAAAAGTAATGAGATTTGTCCAATTACATATTTCCCTTTCCCAATTCCTTGATTTTGTCTTTTGGCTAAAACATAGTATCATGTAAATGCATTTAAATTTTAACAAGTTATGTAACATATCACAGATGTATGATACTAACCCTGCATAGAAGTGATATCGAGCAGATTAGAGGATAAACTGTAGAGCCTCTGGGATAATGCAATAACACCTCCCTCTAATAGCTTTTAACTTGAATCTTAGATAAAGTACACAACGCCAGTTTCACTGGTGGGACTTTGCAGCATGCAGTCTTGCCAAAAACTTTACATTTTGCTGACTTCTCCAAAAACTGGAATCCTTTCCTTATAGCTTCTCTTGAAACATAATTCCCAGTGGCACTGCAGCATGACTGTTGGCAAAGAAATGATTTCCCAGAGATGTAATTTGCAGTATTATTTGAGTAAGACTTTAAAATCTATTCAGTGGGTTTGTGATTTTGATGAAACATGATTAGCACTAATTAGCATTTTAGAATTTCTAATATATCCTACATATTTAATGCAGTATCTGCAGCAGCAGCATCTTTCTAATCTGACCTCTTTCATTTGTTTGTGTTTAAAAAATGTTCCCTCGGGAAAATGTCTTGAAAACATTTTTTTCCCTGTAACTGTGATTGTCATGGCAACAGAAACCGTGAATTCAACATAGAATTTTAGATTCAGCAAAAGTGCTACCACTAGGCTGACGGATGAGGTCAGTAGGGAAGTGGAAAAACGTGCAGTTCACAGGATGGCCACTTAAGGCTGACTCTAAGAGAGGGGTAAATCCCCATAGACTCCCATGTTAAAATGGTCAACTTTAAAGGTGAATTAATTTACTCTTTTTGTCTCAATCTGTCAATTTCTTCCTGTGACAACTTTATGGGATGGTTGACTTTTTTTGTAACTCACTTTTTTGGGGTTCTATTGAAGTTTGAACCTGTGTATCATTAAGGGCGTGGCCTCTTGAGTGACACCTGGGCAGACCTGGCACGTACTGTGGATGCTGCGACAGCACCATGAGCACACCCCAAGTTCTACCTGTGCTCCGCCTCTTTGTCCATTTGGATGAACCAGGAAGGAGCAGGAGTTGGGCATTGGCAACATGGTGACTCTAGTGACTTGCCCAGAATAAGCATTTTAACACTCCAACCAACCAATAGGTGGCATCACAAACGTTACCTCCATGTTTACAGTATATGGATGGAACTACAGATAAAGCGATGACTTGCCTTAGCTGCCGTGCACCCATACAAATTCTTTCGGAATAGTAGGTTTTAGCGCTGGTCGATGACTGGCGGTAAAGTGCATGGTATGATAAGTGCAAATCCAGTGCCCTGAACTCATCTGAATAATAACAATTCTGTCCTCATAACAGGTGGAACGGGTCTAATCAAACTAAATGAGAGAAAACACCTCCACGCCTCCGTAAACTGAACACAAACAGTCCCAAAACGATTTAAAGTCGGTGCGAAATGACTGTCGGAGACAAACAGTATTATTCGAGTGAGACAAAGAGAGAGGATATGTGGGCGGGGTATAATTACAGCTGGAGCTGAAGAGGATTGCTGGGCCTGCACCCACGCCCCCCTCACCTGCGTTGTGGAATCAGGAGGAGGAGGATGACTAAATTAGACCTCGGCTGCATATCTTTCAGGATCATAAACAGAGTTTTTCTGCAGACGGGCGGCCGTGGCGCACACACAAACCTCTGCTCAGGACGATGCTCCGCCATAGCAACCGGCGAGTTAACGGTCAAGAACTGTTTCATATATCTCGCCCCGAACCACATCTGACGGAGGAAATTTATGCACACGCCCCCGTCGTTCACGATGACTCACAAGAGTCATTTGAATGTTTTACAGAGAGAGAAAAGAAAAGACGAAAAGACACAAATAAGTGTGTTTTGATTAATTTCACCTAAATTCCAAATAACCTGATGATATATAGAGAAATAGAATAATCAAAATAAATACCCTTCAGTTGCCAATAGAGATGTTTCATACACATTGCATGCGTTCATGTACATAGTTTAAGAGACATGACATTTGCTAACTGCTGACTGGAAACATCCACACATCCACACAAGTGGGCGGAGAGAAGTTGAGCTGAGTCAGTCTGATGTGTCATCTCCATTTATCAGCTCTTTCCCAGTACTTTTATTTTAGTCTGCTGGGTTTGATAGAAAAACAAATGTCAAAGCTGTTGTGAGTCCCAAAAAAGTTTCCTTTTGTGGTGATTATTTATTCATTCATTAAATATCTATTCATCGAGAGGTTTCTTTACACATTGGACGCAGAGAGAGGGTTTCAGATCTTTTTTTAACCAGGGGTGTCGAATTCATTTGAGTTCAGGGGCCACATGTGGCCCAATTGGTCTGAAGTGGGCCGGACCAATGAAATCACAGCATAATGACCTATAAACAATGTCAACTCCAAAGGTTTCCCTTTGTTTTAGGGCAAAAAAGCACCAGTGTAGTTGTGCATTCAACCAACGTAAATCAAGTACATCATTTTTTTTGCCGGATTGGACCTTCCGTCAGGCCGGTTTTGACCCACGGGCCATATGTTTGACACCCCTGACACTAACAGTGGCTTAGTTTGAACCAAGTGACTCTCGGAAGTCTTGTGAGAGTCGGATAGCATGAAAAAGATAGGGACTCTTTAACTGGCAAATGGAATCCGTCCAATCATCCATCCCTCCATTCATCTGTCTACCCAGGCATCCTTCCATCATCTGTACAGCTTGTTATTTGCGGGTTGCATGGAGACTGGAGCTGGTCTCGGCTGACACCGGGTGAGAGGCAGCCTGCTCCGCGGTCAGGCTGCGAATGTACAATTCTCACTCACCGCAGGAAGCTCGGGCGGTGTTCAGATTACCAGGCTGAAGAGACCAGTATCCAATCTTCTCTGTCCATGTCGCTCAGGATTTTCAGGCCGGGCGGATGCAGAAATCTAGTTTGTCAGTTATGACTTTTAAATCAGATTTGTGTCACTTCACTATCACGAGACACGGGTGAGAATGTTCAGAGTGGGAATCCATGTGAGCACCAGTACGAGCTACAGCTGTAAACTCAACAACAATAGCAATTTAAGGGCTTTTCTTCTTCTCCGTGCTCGACAACTGCTCCCTGCTTTCTGGAGCTAAATCTGACTCATATGGAGACTTTGCAATAGCTTCCATTTCTTTATTGTTTCCTTCATTACCGAGTGATTCACATTTTCCATTATTGTGAATTTAGCATGTAAAAAGGTATCCTCATGCACTAAAATGCTGCTTCATGGTACATGTTGACTTTACACAGGAAAGTCTCTTACAGTCCATCAAATCTGATCTGTATTGAATAGGAATGTGGTGATTTGAATATAGCCTCAAGTATCCAATTCTGCCTCGTTTGCTTTTCACGAGGACGTAGGTGGCCCAACACCTGCAACTTAATGTCCAAACAAATAGCCTCTCATCTCTTTGTTTGTCTCTATTTTACAAGCAACAACAGTTGTTTTGATGTAGCTCATGGACAGAGGAGCAGATGCAGATTGCAAAAGGTGATATTGGCCTTTTTGTTTTCCTCTGCAATAATGCATGGGTCTTTCAGGGAAGTGGTACAGAGTGTGTGTAATGTCTGTGCATTTGATTGAATTGGCTCTGAATGGATACATAGAGTATCACTCAGTACACTTACATGGTGGCTCATGGGCTGTGTCCTCACCAGAAGGGTCAAGGATTCAAACTTGACAGGGCTTTTTTCTCTGCGTGCTCTGACATTAAGATGCACCTTGAGACTTTAAATCTTCCATAGTCGGTAGTAAACATGTTTATTTTGCCTCCTTGTTTATTTGTTAGTAACCCTGGTTTGGACCCGGGATATGCCCAGGCCTCTTGCACAGGAAATGTATGATCATTCAGATTTCTCTTAATGTCCTTTTAAATGCTTTCTGTTTGTACTCAGTTACATAACGGAATCACACCTCAATATTCAATCGCAGTAAAAGACATGGCTTTACATTAGACTGGATTCATTCACATCTATGAAGCCGCAATGAGTTTGTGTCCAAACAGATTTATGGTCTTTGATACAGACACAATTAGCATGGTATGATAAATGTGCTGACGGGAAATGATGTGATCTGCCCCATTGTAAGTGTGTCCTCACCTCTGAATTGAGTGGTAAGCAAATTCATACGGCGACAAGGGGTTGATAATTAAAGCCTAAAAGCCTTTTATCTTCCACGAGAATGGAACCATTCACTACCCCCCTCTTCCTCAGCCTCTTCTCGTTAATACTTCGCTATGATCAGAGGCGTCTTTATTTGGCTGCAAAAAATTAATAAAAAAAAATCAGGAAGGAGGACCAAAGATGAGGGGAAGAGACAGGCAAGGCTCATTATCACCAGAAGCAAAAGTTCTTGGAACAAAAGTCATGTGACCTGTGTGGGTACATGTCTCATATATTCCCGCCTGTGAGGACTCTTTGATTCGCTCTCACTTTCATATCGTAATGAGCCGTTCGGTGTCGCCTGCTCCAACATGTACAGCGAGCTCAGTAGTTCCTCTTCCGCCTCCTTCTCACGGCACTCATTTGAAGGATCATTCACTTGTTCTGCTCACCGATCAACGGCGCTCGCTCGCTCTCCGCTCAGCCACCGCTCCCACGTATTAATGAGTGGCTCCTCGGTCTTGGCGGCTCATCGGAATCATCCATCAGCATAAATCACCTTTAACAAGACTGAAGAGTTTCAGGCTGTCAACATGAAGGTGCACATAGATCACAGGATCCCAAGACCCCTCAGTTATAAGGAGGGAAAGAAGAAAAAAAACAACACAGTCATTAATAATGGTCCTTCTGTGCGGCTGAGCCACCGCAGCAAACGCATCAGTCACTTACCTTCATATGATGATGTTGCTACAAGTAAAAGCAACGTATGTGAGAATTCCATGATTCACAAAAGTCTCCTGAGACTGTGGAGACTCTTAATGCAACATCTGATCAAAGAAGTGGATCTCTCTGGCTGCCTACAGTTCAGTGGTTCCCAATCTGTGGATCAAGGCCCCTCTGACGGGTCGCTCGATATATCAGAGGCAATTATGAAATGATGAATGTGACAAAGAGAGGATTAAATAAGAGTATGAGATTTAATGGTGTCCAGTGGTGAAATAGCATTTTTTTTGTTTTTTCGGTTGAACATCCCTCACCTCACCCATGTGGGAGAACCTGTGGTTACAGCCTTCGGTTATCCCTACATATTCTAAACATGTTTAGTTTGTCCATCCATGCCAGTGGAGTCATGGTGACCTTCATAGGGTTCAACCAAGGCTCATGAAAACAGCAGTTTATACAATCTGTGGATTTTACACATACAATTATCAGTAAATCAGTATTTATCACTGCTTCCTTTTAAACTTACATTGTGTCAAGTTGTATTACTTTGATATTGTTTTAATTAGTCCACAGAGTTACTTCAACCTCTTCAAATATTTTAAACATTGTTGTGATGTCTGGTAGTTTTGCTTTGTGTTGGAGTTTTGACAACGTGTTTGCGATTTCATGACAGAGGGTTAATTAGAACATTTATGAAAATGAAACAGTGGGTTAGTTTAAACTGGAAATCATGATGATTTGTGTTGATGCCGACAATTTGATGTGGGGGGCCCAGCAATACATTTATATCCACATGCAACCTTTAAAGTGATTATTATGGTCTGCTGTCACACAGAGGAATGAGAGTGGTAATTTCCCTTTGACAAGGAAATTAATCAACGATATAGTGTGTGTAAGATTTAGGTCAAATCGTTTTAATATCTTTACATGTGATATACTAATGTTTTGGTGAGTGTATACTGAATGATGCAATGGATGTTCACGTTATTAATATTTACACCAGGAGCATGTCCTCGATCCAGAGGCCGCCATGTTGAACCACCATGTTTTTACACTAACCATGACATGACAAATTAAACTCCTTTTGCGTTTAATGATAGATGAAAGTGACTTTACGCTCTTATATATCATTATTATAATATATCTTCTCAATACAACCAACATAAACCATTTTTTCCACTTTGCAATATCAGCCCTGGGTCGATGTTGGACCCTATGGTGGGCCAGTTCTGGCCCGCGGGCCGTATGTTTGACGCCCGTGTTCTAATAACAACATACGTCCCCCCGGACACCTTGCCGGTCACTCTCCAGTGTGGAAATACTATTGGTTTGTTCCATCACTGTTGCCAAGCTGCTTTATACGGCCTCAATATGTTAATTGTCCCAGCGATTTGAGCTTTGATCTCGATGCAGATCTCATTTAAGACTCCTCTGTGAGTGCTCCGTTCTTCTTAGCTGATCACCCATATCCAATTAGACATTAAATTTGACAGGAGCAGAGGAACTTCTGCCCCCCCCCCCCCTTGACTATTCTAAACTCGAAGCCATAGTCATGCTCTGCTGACAGCTGATTAATGCACTCACTCTGTGCCATGTCCAGGGAAAGAGAGTCTCCATCTCTGTTGGAACGATGACCAGGGGCCCGTTCGTGTGCACAAACACATTCTTTTGGACAAGGAATGAAATGAAATGTAAGATTTACAGCTCCCGTATTGATGGACATAGTCTTTTGTCTTTTCCCTCTATTGCACTCTCAGGAAAGAGTCGGCATAAACAACTGTGTTGGGGGATTATATTGACCTTCTTGTCTCATTATAATTATGTTGTATCCCCTAAAATATGTGTTTGTTCAGGCTCATCATTAAACCCCTTGGGCAAAACCCCAGTTCTGCGATCAGTGTTCTGAGCCCTGTTTTCTCAACCGTGACACAGCTGGGGTCTGTATTCACTCATCGTTTTTAAATTCCCAACATAATAAAAACTCTATGGATTTTTAAATGAAGAGCAGAGAGTGTTGAAACATATATTAATCATCACAGGCTGCATCAGGTTTTGGGGTTTGTTTTTGTTTTGTAGGATAAAATCCGGAAATTCTCCTCACTCTCCTTGTGTTCTTCTTCATGCTGGGATTTGTGTTTACATTTGGTGATTCAGGATTCATGCTGTGTGCTGACTGGGCTGTTGTTTTCAAATAGAGAGAGAGAGAGAGAGAGAGAGAGAGAGAGAGAGATCAAGAGAGAGAGAGTAGTGCCACCCAGACAGACAACAAGCACCACTCACGCTTTAGCATAGAGGCTTTTGAATCACATCTCGACCATATGTGGTGGGGCAGGTATTTATGATGAACATCACTGGCTTTATTGAATTGGTCCTTACTGAATCTCTATGTAGCTGTGTGCTGTGAAATATGGAAGAAGAACAGGAGTTTCCAAGGGTTAAATCATTTGTTTGTGAACAGGCATTTTACGGTACATCTTCATCGGCACGATGTTTGTCCTCTTGGATTAGGAAGTAAAGTTAAAAACTATTCTAGACCTTTCCAGCGGTGGATAGCTGCATAATCGAGTTCAGACTTCCACTGGGACTCAAACCAACAACCCTCTGGTCTTGATCCATGTAGCACCAAATGCACCTCCTTCTAAGCCTCTGCCCCTTATATCTATTTATACATATATATATATATATATATATATATATATATACTGATGATGGAGAGTGCCCATCTGATGACACTGATAAAGTTTTTACCCCTCTCCCACTCAAGAAAGAAGCTGTGCGATTATTCAATGGCTTGGACCATCATAACCTCTACTGAGGAGCAACAGTCCACTTCCATTTCTATGAATGAAGAAACTTATGGTGACTTCTTCTTCTCTCACAAATAAAAATTGTGGACTTTTTGTGAAAAAGTCTGAACTTTTCACAATGGGTCTCACTGCCCCCAACCTCCCCCCAGGCCACTGTGCAACATCACTGATCGGGCTAAATGAAAGAATGGAGCGTTTTTCACTTACTCCCTTTGCACCATGTATAATAGACTCTTTCCTCAGTGGTGAGTAATAAACAGCCACTGAGTGAGCAGTAACTGGTCGGGTGTAACTTCTGCCTTATTGTGCTAACGTCTGTGCCGCGACGTGAGTAACACGAGCAAATCACAGTCTCACAGTCTCTCTCCTTCGTTTCCCCGCAGACAGGTCAAGCAAGCAACAAGCGACGTGAAGAAGACGGCAGCACCGTACACGAGCCATCCATGGAAGCAGGGAGGCAGAGCAAGGTGTGTGTATATGTATATACACTGTTCATTTATTTATGTATTTCTATATTTTGGAGGCGGTAATGAGGAGTTCCCAGGTGCCGCTCTGCATTTGAAGTAAACAGCATATTGATGAGACACTTGATCTGACGGATGCAGTCACACAGTGACACATAGTCTGGAAAAGAAGACGAAAATGTAAAAGAAGTCAGTTGTAAAAGTTCGATCTTTCTCTCTAGTATGTGGTGGAAGCAGTCCAAGGCTTTTGGCCCCGCGCCTGTGATATTTGAATGCAGTCTGCGATGATCTTCTTGTTTACTTGTCTCTGCTAATAAGCAGCCCCTGCAGATATTTACAGCTTTCGGAAAGTCGGAATGAGGACGAACTCACTCGTAGAATCCTTAATGCCAAGATTCAAACTTTGTGAATGGGCCTGAACTTTTTGCTTTTCTTGTTAAATTGTGGCGACACAAAACAACATTGAACTGAACAAACCATCTGCTAGAAATGTAACTTGAGAATGGCACAACTCCAGCAACATGTGGCCCCATTAAGTTCTGTTCTATTGTCGCTGCTCTCAGCAGAAAGTAGGAAATCAGCACCTTTTCTGCAGTGAATGTAAAATGACACTGGACCATACTCCTGCCCTTTGGTTGGAAGGCAATGACATATTCTGTTACAATTTTACATATGGGAAAAAGAGTGGTGTTCAGCTGCAACACACAATAATAACAATGCTCTGTCATATATTAACTTTGCTTAAAGGTGCAGTGTGTAAGATTTGGTGACATCTCGTGGTGAAGGTGCATGTTGTATCCATCACCTCACCCTCACCCTTCTGAGCAGCAGGAGAACCTATGGTAGACTTCAGCATTCAGTCATTAAAACTCAAAAGATGTTTAGTACGTCCACTTTTACTACTGTAAAGACATGGCTGCCCCCGTAGAGAGGAGCCCCCTCCTCATGTAAATAGATATTCATGGGCTCATTTAAGGGTAATGGGAAAAAAATAAAACATCTAGGTTATTAGAAATTCATGAAGATGTCTGTATGTAATTGTTTTGTAATATTTTTTGAAGTGACAAAAATTCTTCCACACTGCCCCTTAAATCTCGATTCGGGCTTTGCTCTGGCTCATTTAAGCCTACCTCCGAGGTTCGGTGTCCACAATGATGCATTTCATCATTGTTTTTAATCAACATTTTAGTCTGAAAATACACATTTGTACCTGGTTTCATTGCTGTTACAAAGTCTTGGTGAAATATCTCATCCCACAGCACAGCTGTTTTTAACCTGTCACCTTCAGTTTGGTGAGTAAGCCATAGATGTGGTGAAAATAAAAGAAAAACTGTTTCTCATCAGTTTTGACAGCAGCCATAACCCTGGTCCCTTTTCTGAAAGGTCTATTTTTACGACCACACAGTCAGAAAGAGTAAGACACTGAATCACAGTGGCAGAGAGATAAACACAGTCTAAATGTTTTGGCATAAAAAAAAAGGGATATCAGACCCCGTGGTCGTATCTTTTGAGTGGAAAACATTTTGGACCATCTCTGTGTCAGCAGCTGCTTCAGTGACACGCAAATTGTAAAACGCTTTGCAGCGATGGAACCGGGAGACTCAGACCTGTCAAAACAATATAGAAGTATCAAGGTTGTGAGAAAACCTTGAGTTCACTGCGAAATCCACCCAGAGCTTCACTACCGAGGGTAATGTATCACTGTGGTGGCTCTGTGTTTTCAGAAAAGGTTAAAACTGTTTTTGTGCGATGCCATCATGGTCGTGAACTAATCATTTCACCTGCAGAGCAACACCTGGGTTGTGATTGTTCGCCAGCCTCGGATGGATCAGTCTAGATTGAATTCTTTGTTTTTTGACATTGGAAAGACAAGGTTTAGTATCGGATTTATCATATAATATTGACAGGCAATAAATATATCCTTTGATGAGCAAACTTCATAAAGAGTATGCCAGGCTATGCAGGACATACGTAATAGAAAATTATGATTGTTTTTACCAAGAGAACTTACAAGACATTTTTCTAAATGATAACTAATAAATAGTAAGCTACATCATAATAAATCTTATTGTGGGATGTGCATGAGGTGAGTGTATCAATAAAAATAAAATATAGTTGTTATATTGAAAAATAATCTCAATATTTTAGGATGATATTAAATAGAACAATAGAAAATAATCAACTATTTTTTAAAGGTGCAGTGTGCACAATTTCATGAAGTCTAGTGGTGATGTTGTGTGTTGCAGCTGAATGCTTTGAATAATCTCACCCTTCCAGTTATTAAGAAGAATCTCAAACCGCACGTAAAACATTAGGTGATGAGAGGATCACTCACTCATGACAACAATTATACATTCAGGTGATTATATACACATATAAGTGGAAAAGTTAATCTAATCTTTATGACGGAAACCTTTCAAAATACGTGCATACAGCAAAAAATGTTTTCGATATTGCCGCTGTGAACTGACTCTGCAATACACAGTCGCAAAATAAAATAAAAAATGTCAGTAATTTTAGAGATTTAGATTCAATAATGCCAAAATAATAAGACAATCATGATATGCACCAGACTGGGTAACTGCTGAGGGCCTTGAGCTCAGAAGGGCCCCTGACAGCCATGTGTTTTTATATTCCACAGTAACACCACTTGGCACCAAAAATAGATTGAGTAGGGCTTTTTACTTTGTCACTTCCCTTGAATGAATGAATAGAATGAATGGTCCCAAGGCCCCTTGTAACTCAGGCCGCGGAGCCATTCAATATTAGCAGCACATGACTCTAAGACAGAGATGGATGCGTCAGACAGTGGCTGCAGGATCGAAGCTTCCAGGTGATACAGTCATAATAAAGATGCCGAGTGTCTCCTGTATGTGCACCCTTAACTTTATTTCACAGTACTTTGTCTGAAAGCAGATAACATAGTATTAAGAAATAAAATAAAAAAAACACATATTTGTGCTCTTGTTTGTTTTTGATGCACATGAACAACAACTGTCGATCTCGCTAAAGGTTTTTCTCAACACTTTAAACTGGTATTAGACACAGAAGTGCTACAATATGCAGTATAAAAAACATGTGGCTAAATGGCTAAATGAACTAGAAACCTGACAGCTCTCAGAGGAAACTGAAATGATTTTTTTTATAAAAAGAACAACGAATGGAGACGTAAAAGAAAAGGAAGTTTTACACTTGTTACACGTATCCCAAAAATCTTAAGGCGGTTGAAATATTAAGTCGGACAACCAAGATAACGCTTTACAAGCTGCTTACATAACACGTGCACATCAGGCTCATGAATGCTTCATTGCACATTAATGAATAACACCAGCTTCCTGACACACTTTCATCACAATTTGAAAAAGCACTTGAAAATATGTCAATAGATGAATTCTTTCCCTTGGGTCAGCGCTGCCATGTCACTTCACAGAACTCGCATAATGATAGATCATTAATGTTTCAGCGTCACCTAATTATATAATGAGGATATGTTTAATATTTGTTTACACTGGTTATGATGCCTGAAAATTAATCCATGTGACAGAAAGTGACATTAAAAGAGATGTAGAGAAGAGGGGGTGTCTTAATATTACATTAAAAAGATAATCAACTAAAAAGTGCTTCTAAAAGTATGTCAAAATCACTATGGAAAGGATGTCAGTAGTTTGTTTGAAACATGTCTGCTGTATTTCAGCTGTCTAACATCATTCATTTTGAATTACTGATATTCTGAGTTGCTGATTGAGGACAAACTGAGAAAGTTTTCAGTTTATATTGCACCACAAAATGTTTTTATTATAATTATCTGAAAGCATTCACTGTGTGGGATTTTAATAACCAATATGATTGCATGATAAATGTCTACCAATATGAATGTAAATAACCCAATCTAAATCTTCCACACTGCAGCTTTAATTAGAAATTTGTATCAAATTTAGATGTGTCCTTGACTGAAAGGAGCAGAGAAGTTGAGATAAAGGAGATCAGCTGCTGCCTGGTAAGATTCTTTTGTATTTCTGAATTGGGATGAAATTATAATCATCACTCTAATCCAATAAAAAACTCAAATGATATAATATAATAACAAAATAAACCTGTATCACTCAGTCATTAAAATACAATGTACCATTATGAGCCTGTGTGGCGTACCTTATATAAACAACTTGAAAAGACAAAAGCATTAATTCTTCAATTTACTCAGGAAAAGAAAAAGTCATGATCTACAAATTCACAGCCAGTAAGTCAGAGGATTCAGTTTCACATTCTCAGAATTTTTACTCTAGCATGTCGATATTTGTCTGGTACTTCGCTTTCAATAATATACAAAACGATTTAACAGCCTAGCAGCTTTCAAAATAAAGGAAACCTCTCTGCAAGGCCCAGCCCAGTTACAAACTACTTTCCTGCATGTATCGAATCAAACGTCATTATGCAATATAATACACTGGAAGAAATATTAAAGCAAAGAAGAAAAATCAAACAGTCAGCAATAACAGTAAATAAATATGTCCTTTAAGATATACATAAAAAGCTGCCATAGACAGGTCAGAGTATGTATCTGTTACATTCATCCATCGGGCTCTCCTGCAGGGGGAGCAGCTCTCTCTGTACCCCAACAGTACCACAACTGCCCCTTTGTAATACTAGTGAGTCAGAACAGGCTCTCAATACCACATGGTGAGTTTGGATATTGTTGTTTCCCAATGTTTACATTTAAAAAGTCGTAACTGATACGGTAAAAAACAGAACAAAAAGCAAAAGTGGACCTACCGCTGTATGTTCATATGATTCCCAGACCATGCAGAGATATTGTAAACATTTCAGCTGTTTCTACTTTGGTACTAAAGGTACAAACGATGGTTCACAACACTGATGAGCCAGCGATGACAGCGTGTGATTTACTGCGTCTGGCCCGGCGTGAAGTCTATCACTGCTGGCAACCTGGTTGGTGACGGAGGGGGACTTGAAAACTGAATCCATCTGTGTCTTGTAAATGCATGTAAAAGCTTTTAAAAAAGATGACGATATATAAAAATGAAATAAAAGAAAAAAACAAACATCAGGCGATGGAGGTTGGAATGACAGATGTCCTGACAGGTTCGAAGTGCCGGAGTTTAAGATAATCTAGATAAACAGCACTCTGTCTGATAAACCCGGCTCATCCACAAATACATTTCCATTGACACAGCAAACATTGCAAATATAGAAACCCATATCTGTACATAGTTTTGTTGAGTTAAAGAAATGCAGGGAGGGAAATCAAAAAAGTTCCTTTTGAATGAAAGGTCCAGATAGTCCTTCAAAAAAGACTGAGGTTTCATCAGACAAATCTTCATAATAGTAGTTTCATATTACACAACAGCAAATCCACTGTCACAGGACTTGGCCATGCGATACCCAAAAACCTATAATCCATTGTAACATATATAGTATTAATTTGCAATATATATATTTTCTCTTTGATAGATAAAATTTCCCCCATCGGATGCTTTAAATAATATGACAAATTTCAAGAATGTTTACCCCATTTTTCTTACAGTCAGAAAAAGACCTTTATACACGCCAGTTGATTATAATGCGGAAGTTTCCTTTGATTGAATCGTCCCATGAAATCCTGGTGTCATTTCTGCAACGTTGTCCATTTTAAAAACACCTAAAGTGGTTATTATGGTTTATTTTGGGCAGACACACCTTTCCAGTAGTCTAAAATATCATGCAGGTCCTCATCCTTAGCAAACTGCACCTTCTTCCGCAGCGCGTGTCCCGCGGCCATGTACTCCTCGTCTTTGTGCCGCTTCCGGTGGAGCTTGAACCGCTCCCAGATGCTGTGCGAGGGTTTGCAGTAATACTCGGGACTGGAGGAGTAGCTTAGATTGTGATACTGCGACGACAGCTGGGAGTACGCTAAGTCTCTGGAGCGCGAGTGGGTGAGCGGCTCCAGCATGGAGGACTTGTGGCCGTCGGGTCCTTCCAGCTCCTCTATCTGAGCGTCGGGGTACGAGTGCCGGTGGTCGCTGTACTGGCGGATCTTCTCCGCCTCCGCCCTCAGGATGGTGGCGGCGGGTGTTACAGTGAGGATGGTCTCTCCCGTCGGGGAGGTTTTCTCTATGTACTTGGATTCAGAGCGATAAGGCCTGGGGCTCCGCATAGGCCCCCCTGTGGCAGTGCTGGGCCTCTTTGGTGAGGCGTCGGAGGTGCGATGCCTCTGCAGAGAGTGATGGTAGCTGTCCTTGTACACGGGGGACAGAAGGCCGGACTTGTTCTGCGGGTGTTCCGATATGAGCACGAGCTGAGGCTCCGCTGTGGACACCGCTCCGGATTTCACTCCTTGAAAAGAGGTGGACTCTGACTTCAGAGCGTCTATACAGTTGTTAATGATCTGATTGACTTTGTCCACCTCTTTTGCGATGGTGGAAATCTCCGCCACTGACCCTTGGCTGTTACCGGCCATTCCCATGTCACACTCCCTGCGTTCATGGTGGTCCATGCTCCGCACCTCCATGTAATTTCCCTTCATCATTTTGGGAGTATCACTTATCTCCTGAAATTTGTACTGCTCCATTTCCGCAGCAGATGGTAGATATGGCATTCGGGCCATGCTCTCCCCAGCCAGCAACTGCTTCTGCGACATCCGGGGAATAGTCCCCCCTTCCAGCTCTTGTCCATATTTTAGTTCCATTATATTCTTCTTCAGGCTCCCTGCTTTTTTGTGCTTTTCGTCTTGCTGCCGTTTCCTCCGCAAGCAGTAGTACACCACCCCGAGGAATATGACCATGCTGAAGAGGCAGCCCAGAATTGTCATTATGTAATGAGTAGCGGTTGTGTTGCTCACAGCTTTGCCCTTTTCCGTCTGCGGTCCAGTTGTGATGGTCAGACAAGTGTGGTTGTGTCTCAGAGAGTTGCGTATCGAAGCGACACAATATGTGTAGTTGGTGTGAGGTTTGAGGTTTTTCAGTTCGATGTCCTCCTTCGTATCCCGCAGACTTCGGATGTCTGTGAAGAAGCTGTTGTTGTACTGAACCAGGATGTACATCTTTTTGAAGTGTTGAGGGATTTGGACTGTGATGGTCGCACCTATGTTCGATACTTGCTTCAATTTCATCAGAGGGGTTATTTCCACTGTGCTGTAGGTCGCACTGGTGGTAATGTCATCAGGCTCTGTGCCGGATGGACAGTCTTCCAGTCCACAGAGAGTTGTGTCTGGTGGGGGCGTCGAGGCCTCGGTGGGCACGGCAATGAACGGTATCACGTAGTCATCGGTGCACACAGTCCTGAGCATGTGATACGCATTCCGATACGTGGGGTTGTTGGGATTCTGGCTCAGCAAACTAAAACCAGACACGCCGGGTGGGGAGTCGCAGACCATCCGCTCATTCGTCTTGTTCAGGAAGTCCGAGAGCCACTTGACAAAACCGAATAACTCGCACGAGCAATTGAAAGGGTTGGTGTACAGCTCGCAGGTGGTCAGTTTCGTCAGACTGGCAAACGTGGACCCGTCCAACTGCTGGATGCGGTTCATGGAGAGGTCGATGTTCTCTATGTTGGGGCATTCCCAAAAGGCATTGGGTGTCACAGTCTCTATCAGGTTTGCCTGGAGGTAGAGGTATTGCAGCTTTCCTAAACCCCTGAGGATTCCCTCTGTCAGGTTTCGCATCTTGTTGAAGCCCATTTGAAGGACCTGCAGGTTAAACTGAGCGGAAAAGGCCCCGTCCTCGATGTAGGAGATTTCATTCTTTGTCAGATTCAGGTAGGTCAAGTTGGCAAAGCGACTGAGCGAAGAATAATGGATGCTTTTGATTTTGTTCTCATTCAAACGAAGGTCAACAATGGTGCTGTTGATATGCTGCGGGATGGCCTCATAAGGTGGTTGGTTTTGGCTACAGATTGCCAGCCATACAAAGCCCTTTTCACCCTCGATCAACCAACAGTCGCCGCTGACTCTGCCAATGTGAGTCAAATATACAATGGCTACAGACCAAAACAAGGCACTCATCACCACGCCTGAGCTGCAGGCCATCGGTGCTTCTCTGAGAGTCATGTGCAGCGCCGGAAAACAATAAGAGGGTTCTGTGGTTTCAACACAGTCCAAAGGATCCTTTTGTAAAACCAGTTGGATGTTCAACTGTTCTTGGGGTCAGAGACAGTTCCTTTGTTTGTCTCCTCATTGATGGATGGTGTTGTCTCCATGAACCAGTCGAGAAAACCTTGAGTATCTGGCTTTTTACTGAGTTTCTCTCATCAGGGAGCTTCCTGCGGTGAACTGGAGGCGGCAGTTTAAAAGAGATTTCACCACCTCGGGTCGGCTTGTGCTTTTCTCCTTAGAGGTTACCATCATTAAATGGTCTCATCTTATTGTTTCTGCCACTGTCGTCCTCCGCTGCAGCTCTCTCTATCTCTCATGGAGGAATAACCTGCGAGAGGAAGACACAAGAACACAAAGGAGACTTTAATTAGGCCATATTCTACAAGGACGGGGAATGCACATTCACCGCACATGTCGAAGTGCTGCGCTCAACTCCTTGCATTCATGTTTACTGCTCCTTGTTCATGCTCCACCAATTATTTTGTACACAGTTTAAGAGGTGTTTTCAGTCCCTGTGGCAGAATGCTAATAAAGCAGACCGTTGGCCAATTACCACTGACAGGTGGGGGAAAGCAAGGTCCCACTTTTCACACCATTAACCTGAAGACTGTCAGACAGAACTGAGGGAGGCCAATACTAAGAAGCCGCGTTAAATCAATTATGCCGACATTATGGAGAATGACACTCTGGATCAATGTATTTAGGCTTTTAATCTGAAAACATTCATGCATAGTGCTGGATCGTGAAGAGGTGATTACCAAAACATAATAAATTAAATTCAAGAAAAATATCCATTGATGATTATTTTCTTTCTTTTTGTTGATACTTTAAATTGAACTTGTATCGCGGATACTTTACAAGCACTCGGTGTACTGACTGTCATGGGATGATGATAAAATGTGTAAGAGTGTACCTTCAGCACAAACTTAAAAAAAAGTGAAAAACAAAGATCAACAAATGGCTGTTAAAAATGTCAGATATAGAATTTTCTTCTTTTTTCCATCATCAATGTTTAACTGAAGTTGGCTCCAAACTAATTTAAGTGATAACTGTTGTTGTGTTATGTCAGATTGGATGCCAAATTCAAGGCTTTTATTATGAAATGACATATTTCAGTAGTTTTAATACAAAAGTTAAAGGTCCATTGTTTATGATTCTGGTTGAAATATTCACATTTCTATTGGCTTGAATGGAATATAAAATAATTATGGTATAATGGCGTTTTCATGAGTTCATCGACATCTGAAGTTATAAAACAGTAAAGGAAACAATACTCTGCCTCATGCCGTTGTACTTTAGTGACTGATTAAGGTTTTCATCTACATGGAATATTATTTAATAGACATGTTTTGTTTGTCTAATATTAAACTTTACATTTTTTTAAATGGATATGTATTTTAATAATATTCCCTGGGATGCTCATTTTCATTTCAACTCTTTATCTTGCATAGTAATGATGATATTATTATTCGTATTGTTTTCAGTTCGATTTTATTTTTAATTTACATGCTTAATCAGAGACCACTCTTTTAAGTCGTTGTACATATATTACTGTCGGGGAAACAAAATAAATGACTTGTGGAATTAAAACAACAAAGCAAACAATAACAAAATAATCTCAAAATGCAGAAAGTGAGGAAGAAATGAAGCCCCCAGAGAAATAATGACAACACTTTTTCCTCTGACACAGGCCAGGGACTCTTTGACATGTCTGTGGACTCGGGGCCTGAGAGTGGACTTTAGTGTTAGAGGACACGTCCACACACAACAAGAGATAATGGGTTTGTTAAAAGAGATTAAACGTGACAGTTCATGGCAGAGAGAATATACCTCAAGCTGCCATCGTGGACCTACAGACCATTCCTGCTGTCGTTTGACCTTTACAGAATAAGGTTTATCACATTACAATCACACTAGTGTTGTGGCTCTCGCTATCATACACCAAGCTGCCAATGCCAATGTCACTACAGTGAAGCCCAATCACCCATTTGTTAAAGCCTATGGGCACCAAGTTGCCATTTCATCCATTACGGAGAAAACATGGTAGTGCCTCATGACAGCCTTCATAGGCAGAACCCGCTACTGATGTAGTTAAAAAGGACTCATTCTATGGTAATTAAACAGTAATTCTTACATTCAGGTAATTCAACCCTCAAAACTTTATCATATATAACATTTGAATATTTCATTTACCACTTCAACATAGAAAGCATTAATTGAGAAATTACTTTTTTTGATGCAACAAACATTTGGATTACAGGGCTCAGTTGAGTTCCATCCCAGAATCTCCCCGCTGAACCAGTACAAATCAATGTGTCCTCCACATGTAATATTTCCAAACAGTTATAATTCATGGAGAAAAAAAATCTGCAGCAACACAAGAGCCCCCTTCTGTGTGATAACACGACGTAATATCTTTAACAGAATGATAATAACGACAACACATTCATTTGCATGTTATAGTTGCGAACCTCGCCGGCAGTGAGCGCCGCACTGTACGCTGATAAACTGATACAGTGGAGCATTGGCTGCTATATTCTGAGGCTTTGACTGTTTCACATAGATTTGAGTCGAGCCTGGAGGCTGAGATTATGTGTGAATGTGTCCTGTATTAGCCTTTATGTTGCATTTAGTGTAAATAAGAAAGCTTGCGCTGGATCTTTTTATTTCCAATTTTCAATTCCTGATCCCCCATTTGCAGCCTTTACCAAAATGCATGACACAGCATGCTGTCATGCTATGTGGTGAATGCAAAGGCTATTTTTTATTAAAGTCGGATATTTTGCCCGCCGGCGGTCGACATGAATATTTCATTGTCAATGCGAATGTGGAGAAATTGACAAGTGAGGTCGCTCGGCTGTCAGCTGTCCGTTTCTACATAAAATACTTGACCTGAGGTCTTTGTTATTTTTTTTGGGTGTGCACAAAGGGGCTGCGTTGTAAACAAAAACAAGTTTTTACTGCATAGAAACTGCTCTTAATTGTGCCTTTCCCCCGCTGGCACGATACAACGATACTATCTGCAGCCCCGGATGGGGTGATCAAGTAAAAGCACTGGTCAGCTATTCAGGTCCAGATAAAGAGCAGGAATAAATGCTGTGGCAGCGCAGCCTGCAACAGAATGCCAAAGGCTGCCATTACAGCACCACCCTCATGATGACAAAAGAGCAGCGCCTGGGAGGAAAGAGGTTCCAAATCAAATGTTCCATGAAATGAATATGAAAAATGCAAGATCGGGCGAGGCACGAGATGTCTTAAAGGAAAACGCTGTCTTGTTATAATTCCCCAGACCCTGACCTTTATCACAAATACCGCATGGCAGCGACTCGGCTGGTCCGACCTGACCTCCGCTCGCTCGCAGCGTGGCGCATGGTACGAGAGCCGTTAGCGGCTGAATGGAAGTTTAAGCTCAGGAGAAGTCTCTTCTCGTCCCGGATGCGTTGGCTCTGTTTTGTTTGCACACAGTGACTCACTCGTGTGCGCGTCCGACTGATTCGGTGGCTCGCCCACTGAAAGCCATGTATAAATTACAGCCAGACTTTTCGCTTTGTCAGAGTAAACATGGAAACACAAGCACGCTCACGCTGGCAGGTGAGGCCATTTGTTTTCCATGAGAAAAGCTGCATCTTGAAAAAAATTTTTTCATTTGTATTGTCAGAAATAGAATAATCCCCTGAAAAAACAGATTGTTGTTTTCATTGAACCACATGCGATACATATTGCAGTACTGCCATTTGGCCACTAGCCTTTTTTTGCGCCATAGCTCTGCATAATGCATGTATCCAGTTCTTGTTATACATTCATGGAGTGGGTCCTTTCTTCTTGTTTCCACTGTGTATTTAATTTAATTCAATATAATTTCAATATTAACAATATTAACTTTAGTCTATCATTGATTTCCCTACATGTTTGGAAGGGAATGGTGAGACGAGGGCTTTTCAGCCGCAACATGCAAAGTACCCACTAGATTAATTCCACGCACTGCACCTTTACTAAAACGATCAATGTAGATGGCAAATTGTAAGGGGACCCGCAGAGCAACAATATAGGGTGAGAATAATTTCCATTGCTTTAGTTTTATGTAAATCACAGCATATTGTGTATAGTCAGAGCTGCAATTGAGCCAAAAGCAGCAGGCGGTGCTACACCTGGCCTCATGAGAGCTCAGGTCTATTTGCCATCATACACTCACTCTCCATAATGGCTGCAATCTGTAAGGTCCAGCGGTGGCCCTGAGTGCAGCAGGCCAGAACACCCAAGGCATCGGAGCCGAGTCTATTCCCCTATCAGACACAGGCAGCCATTCCACAGTCTCTTTTCCATTTAGACTTTATGTGCTGGGTAATGAAGGCTTTTCTTTCTCTTCCGCTGCTCTGTGGATAACCCATTGAAACCCTGCTTCTGACGAGTGATTCAAAAACAGCCTCGTAAATTTCTGTTCCACTTGCTCGGGGGCCCCTTCATACTTCACTTCCTCTCGGTAAACCATTGGCTCCGCCCCCTCCCCGCACCCCAACCCCTCTTTTAAGAATCACCTCCATCAGATACCTCTGCCAGCCAGACAAGTCTACAGGCATGTCTGTGTCCAGACTCATGTAATATACTTTAATTAAATGTGCAGTGTGTAAGGTTAGGTAATTTCTTTTTTCAGTTTGAAATATTAATTGTTTAATGGATGTTTTAATAAATCTGCTTAATATGATATAGTTTAATTGCGTGGAAATGTGCTCCCTATATTCAACATATTCCATTTATACGGAAGGGAGGGGTGAGATAAGCCGCAACATGCAGCCTCACCTCTAGCCATCACTCAGGCCTTATACCATTAAGGTACATAATTACTATTCAATAATTAGTTGGAGTTTCGATTAAACAACTGGTTTGTTCATGTTTTTTCTCTCTGTGCTATAAGATTACCTTTTTATAGTGTAAGTGAAGCTTACCCAATAAAGCTTCATATCAAATATGGATTTGAGTGACACACATATATTCAGCTTAACATCGCTTAAATCTGTGTCACCACTTTAGAATCTGACCAAATCTGACGTATCATCTCTGCCTTCTCTCCTGCTCCTGAGCTCAAGCTTTTTTAAACAATGTCCACAAAAGTATCATTCATTGAAACATGTCATAGAGAAGTTGACCTTTGTCGTCAACGGATGTAAAATGTCATCTCTTCAATCAGCTCCGCTGGTACAAGACGACTTTTGTGGTACATTTAGAAAAATTCCCACAAGGTATTTTCCTGATACATCACATTCAGCGGAATGTGAGCAACAGAAGGGTTTGAAAACACAACACTGTCGGCCATGGTTGTCAGCCTGATGCAGGTAAAGGTTACAAAAGCAGGAATCAATGGTTCTATTGACTATGCATTTTCATTGTGTTTTTCAGATCATCCATCAAATTCCCAAGTTTATGATACGTCAGGGAATTTCTTCAGATTTGGCAGCAACTTGGAGGTAAGGATTTAATCTATAATTTATCTATAATTTAAAAATGTTTTGACTAGTTGCTGCTCAAAGTGACACAGTATGAAGTCAACATGGTTTCGGCTCCTAACATCAGATCCACCATCACCGCTTAATGGCAAGCCACGACCCGAAAACACTTTCAACTTCTCAAATGTACTCAAGGGTTCAGTGTGTGAGATTTGGTGACACCTCGAGGTGAAGTTGCATGTTGTATCCATCACCTCACCCTCACCCTTCTGAGCAAGCAGGTGAACCTATGGTCAACTTCAGTTGAATATATCCACTTTGACTACCATAAAAACACCCTCATGTAAATATACATAAATGAGCGAATTTAAGGGTAGTGAAAAAAAAAGAAATCATTGAGGTGATTATGAATTGATGAAAATGTTGGTATGTCATTTTTTGTGTGTAATATTTATAGAAACGGATCTGCGACCCACTTTTGGGTTGCAACCCACCAGCTGAGAATCCCTGCTCTAAAAAACACAAGGCGCCTGAACCGAGACATGGTTTATGTACTTGAACATGAGAGTAAACTGCGTCTTCCCTGGTGGAGTGGAGCTAAATAACTAGTGTAGATGCATGTCATCAAGACAATCTGAGATTCAGATTGTTTCTTGAATGGTGGTGTGAGAACTCGAGTGCTTCTGCGGTGACGGGGCGGGCGGGCAGGTGCTGAAACTTTTTTCTTTTTTAAAGGGCTGCAGAAGCTCCGGTGCCTCTGTGGAGCCCTGATATGAGAGGCCGGAGGGTGGTCCACTCCCTCACAAAGCCTCAGGAGTGCTGCTCCACCACAAGAGCCAGTGCTTCAAGGCAAACTTTTGACAGAAGCTCCAAACCAAGAGGCAAAAAAACAAAACAAAATGGAAACCATGGTCTTGAACCATGTTCCTCTCTGACCTCAAAGACGTGAATGTTGTATGCACAGCCACCACACTGCAGCCCACCGTCCTCTCTGGCTATCTCTGCCTCTCCTCTGTTTGTCACCGCATCTGCGGAGACGGTTTCCGCGTGCATACTAAACGAATATTTCTTTCTGTTCTTCCTCCAAGCGGCTACAAAGGCGCGGGCGACAATGGATCTGTTTTTTTACAGTTTGAGACCGTACGTTTTTTTTGGTTGTCCCTCCCTTTCTTCTTCCTATCTTGTGCTTTGTGGCGGTGAAGGTGCCTCGTTCTCCCAGGACCCTCCTCATCCATACCAATGACTGCCCTTTATTTGATGTCATTGAAAATGCATGCACTTCTCGCTGGAAGGAAGAATGGGGAGGGGGGAGAAAAAAAGAGGAAAGATGGGGAAACCAGAAGTGAAGAATCAATTGAGTTGAAATGGAACTACTTCTCTTGGGGAGGGAAAACATTGTGCTCATTGAGGTACTGAATTACTTTGGAGAGCGGGAGAGCGAGGGCACATATGCCTGGGCTGTGTCCAAAGATATTAGAGTTGTGCATTAGTTTGGTAACTTTCTATGGCTTCAGTGATATACCTGCTGGACTCTTGTATGTTTTTTTTCTCTTTCAGTCGACCCGAACTCAGCAGATTGACTTTTTTAGTTACTTTCGCTACAAGTTCCGAGTGCTACTTT
This sequence comes from Chascanopsetta lugubris, assembly GCA_016785325.1. Taxonomy (NCBI): domain Eukaryota; kingdom Metazoa; phylum Chordata; class Actinopteri; order Pleuronectiformes; family Bothidae; genus Chascanopsetta; species Chascanopsetta lugubris. Next base: position 100,519 of record JAFBJT010096136.1, read on the forward strand.
GATACAGATTAGTTTTCGGCACAAAAGCCTTTTTATCCCAACCCAAGAATCAGCATTTCTTCTCCATATAAAGTTGTGCGATAGAAAGTTTTCAGCACCCTATTTCTCAATGTGACCTCCTGAAACTGAAATATGGTCATAAATATGGTGATAACTTTCACATAAGACATGGCTGCAATACTACAGACTACTCCCTATACATTTAAGAGAAACCTAAGGTCAAGTTCTATGCATTTCTATGCAATTATTATACAGACAATTTATAAATATAATCACCTGAAAATTGTTTTTTTCATTGACCCAGAATGAGCACTCTATATATTTACATCTGGTGCTTGTTTGTGGAGGCGGCCATGTTGCATCACAATGTTTTCTGTTTTCACAGTAGCCCAAACTAAGCACCTGCCAACACAGATTCTCCTATCAGTGCTTGGCGGGAGGCTTAAAGTCAGGGGTATTCGAATTCACCACTAGGTGTCACCAAATCCTGCATATTGTACCTTTGGTTATCAAAGTAATATATCATCGATCAAATTCCCACATTTGTATGAAATGAAATCACTTATTGTAACTTATAATAGGGTGATGTCATGGCATCACGTTGCTCATGCTGAGCTCAGGTTATCATGCAGCTTCGGTGGCACCGCTCACTCAAACACTCCGGCACAGGCACGAGCCAACCACATCGCATTAATACAAAAAGGGACGCCGGTAAACTACCGTGAGCTAACATGGCACATTAGCCCAGAAGGTGGCTATGCTATAATTTCCCTGCATGAAATAGCGATTGTCGCTGTCAGTGTGACACTTAATGTGTTACTTTAATTATAGCACATTTTTGTATATAATGAAAAGTATCCCGACACATTCTATTGGGCACGGAGTGTTGCAATAGTAGGTGCAAGGATCAGGATGCACTGCACCAATAATGACTTTACATCACCGTAAGTTATCAATGATCCTAAATACTTCATAAATAATGAGGATTTATGAAGTATGCTTAAAATAAATCATATTACTGAAAACATTCATTAAGGAAAACAATCTATTTTACAGCTTTCATTGAATATTCATTTATCTATTTTAACATTAATAACCAAAAAAATGTTGTTTTGAAAAAACGGATTAAGCAGTTAATACGTTCCTAATTGCAGCCTAACAAGACTCAATTTAATTGAATATAGACCGCGTTTTCTCATTTATGAACTTTTTGCCTTTAAATCTCATTTCTCACATGTTCTGAAAGTTTCGCAGAGGGTAATAAGGACAATTAATATCACACTGCTGCCAGTTAATGCTGGCCCCCGCTAATTAGCTGCAAATTGGCATTAGGGTGATGAGCGTTGCCAAAGTGCGGGGCTGATCGGACTTAATGCTGATCATACTTTTGTGCTAAATGTCAAATAACAGATCCTCTTTGGATAATTAAGGCCGACGAGAGCAAAGGTTGCGCTGCTACAGATCTCCACCGCAGGCGTCCTGAATGTGAAACCTGCTCTCGGTGTGTTCCGAAGTTGCAGCCCCGCTCGCTGCTTGGTATTCCACACCGGTGTCATACTTTGTAAAACTTTAAATGACTTACTGCCCTGCCATCTCTTGTAAATTCCCAATATCTCACTCTATTGTTCTTCGCTGTATCACAGTCCTTCAGCAGGGCTTGTGACCCGCTCCGACTGGAGCTGAGACGCGGACCCAAAAATCTCATTACCCACTAAAAGCTCTCGTTTGGGTGACACCTCTCATAAAGATGATAAGCCGCCGAGAACGGCGAGGGATCGCGCGGCGCTGACGGAGACGGACGCGCGAGCGAGGCGATTAATGTCGCCGCACACGCTGAAACAGTTAATGGGAAAACAAAACAGCACAA
>JAFBJT010096136.1:103842-119753 GCA_016785325.1 Chascanopsetta lugubris
GGGGAGGGGGCGGAGAAAAATAAAAATAATATAAATGTGGACTCTGCCTTAGGGGGATTTTTTGCTTTGAGAAAAAAAAAGCAAACCCATTGCTCTGCCTTTTGCCAACATGGCAACTATTTTATATTCCAACTTTCACAACAAACTTGTGTAGCTCAGGTGTTTTATTCTGGTGCGAAGGAGCAAGACGTCGCTGTAAAGCAGGAAGAGACGAGTCAACAAGTAGAATCCATGTCTGCGCTATGATACATTCTCATTGTTTGTTTGTTTGCAAATGTACAGGTACGCACATACTGCTTTTTGTTTTTACCGAGTGGGCTTATAGAGAGCGAGGAGGACACTCCAACCTGCTGCTATTTTAGTACACATACAGATTTATTGTTGGTACGTGGCCCAGCTCTGATAAACATGCGCTGACTGAATTTTGAGAAAAATACAAAGCACTGCTGTTATTCCCTGGAGGCAAGAATCATGTTGTTGGTCGCACTCTTCTTCCCCTTCAGTTCACATTGCAACTCTCGTCATTCATTTTGATGAGCTGTCTGCCTCCAAGTGGTGAGTCGCCAGAGGCTGAGCTCTCTGACATGTATCAACTCCCCACAGGTGTTGAAATAGTGCGATAAACATTGGAAATCTCTTGTCCGAAAAACAGAAACATCCAAAATTTGTTGACCCCCACAAGTTTTTCAAATGTATATTGTCTTTCAATTGATTTCGTGTTTCAATTGTTGTATATATATTGCTGTTTTCTTCATAATACATGTGTATAGGGTATAAATAATTCCACTGCTGCCCCAAGGACCAGTGTTAAAATTCATGGAGTGTAAAACCAGATCAAAACACAAAAGTTGTGTATTTGTGTATTTGATATACCATTGTGCATGGTGCAGACAGCAACTGGAGGACATTATTAAAGGTGCAGTGTGTACGATTTGGTGACATCTAGAGGTGAAGTTACCTATTGTATCTATCACCTCACCCTCACCCTTCTGAGCATGCAGGAGAACTTATGGTGAACTTCAGTTGTCATTCAAACTCAAATGATGCTTTCACTTTACTCTGGTAAAAACATGGCGGCCTCCATAGAGAGGACCGCCTCCTCATGTAAATATGCATTCATAGGCTCATTTAAGGGAAATGGGAAAAAATAAAACATTTAGGTGATTATAAATTGCTGAAAATGCAGGTATGTAATTGTTTTGGAATAATTTTAGATGTGATCAAAATTACAGAAATCCTACACAATGCACCTTTAAGTGTTGCACCAGTAGCGAGCGGCTCTCGTTGAGGGCGGCACTGTTCATGTGGAAAGGGAGAGAAGAGGGTTGTCACCCTATTAGGCCCCAGAGGAGAGGTGAGGTGACCCAGGGTGGAGGACAGAGGAGTGCCCCAGGACTCCAGATGCCAAAGCGCGGGTGTCAAATAGCCTGGAGCTCCGCTCTCTCTCTCTCTCTCTCTCTCTCTCTGTCCCTCTCTCTCTCCCTCTCTCTCTCTCTCCATACGCAGCAACACTGGGACATGGCAGGGCTGTGACCATGACCGACTTTGCAGCCCACAGAAGGAGACAGAGACAAAGAGGGATGGGTGGAGGAAGACAAGCAGAAAAAAAAGAGAGCGGTAGGAAGAAAGGGAGCAGCCTCTGTGGCACAACAGATGATGACCTTCCTTGGAAACGTTCCATGCAGGTGATGCCACGCTTTGTCCTACATGCTAAAATTAACACCTGACATTTCACTTCTTAAAAGCATTCAGAAAAGTGGATGATACACAAGTTTCTCGGAGGCCTGAATCTATCGTCCTATGGGCGGGCGGTATTTTTACATTTGGTTTTATCATCCATGAAAGTGGCGGAGCGAGGCTAGTGTTGAGTACAATGCACAGCGGTGTGACTTAGTGAAATGGGCTTCGGAGCTCCTGGACCCTCTGGGCACACACTCTGCTGCCCACTGATGGGCACACCCGTGTTGCCACCATGTCCCTTGAAATTCCAGGACCCAACCGGTGCCAAGCCCCCTATGGTATAAACCCTGGGTATTTAACCAAAGGGGAAAGGGGGACTTGCCTATAGACCCTCTCTGACTGGCTAGCAGGAAACCATCACTGTCATGAGATAAGGCACCATCAACCCTCCTAATCCCAGGAAGGGATGAGGAGAGGCCGAGAATGATGCCAGCTGAAGGAAAATATCGGGTGCTTTGACACCTTTGATCCGCACAATGCGGTGGAATGACAGTGTGGCCATAGGAGCAGAGCTTGGGTGGATTACAGGCGTGTATCTCCCACTGCTTCCAGTCTGGGGTAAAACTCCTCCGTCAACACTCCTCGGATCCGTCACAGAGACAGATGAGCCAAAGGTGGAGGGCGGAGAGATATGGGCTGCAGCACTGCTGCGTTGATTGTTTTGATAGGGTGATGAATGCATGTGTTATTAATGGGATCGGTCAGGTTGGTGCATGTCCTTGCGTTTGCATCATGCTAGCGAGATTGATCACAGAGGACGGCGCCTAAACTGTACAGTTCATTACAGGGCTGCGGGGAAAGTGCTCTTTCAGCGCTGGCTCAGACGTGATCTCCACCATGAGGCTTAACTGTCCACAATACATCATGAACGAGGGGCAACCTCCAGTGCAGACGGATGAGGCACAATAGGAAGTGAAAACACTTGCAGTTCACAGGGTGGCCACTGGGAGCTGACTCCAAAAGGGTGCAAATCCCCATAGACTCCCGTGTTAAAATGGCCAACTTTAGAGGTGAATTCAATTAGGTTTAAAGCCTGGTACAAACTTGGATTTTGGTCTGAGTCACATGTTTTCCCATGACAACTGTACGGGGTGTGCGGTCTCTTGACTTGACACCCGAGCCGACCTGGTACCTGGTCTGTGTTCTGCCTCTTTGCCCGTTTTTGAACGAACCAGGAACCAGGAGGAGTTCGTATTCGGCAAGATGGCGACAAGGGACTCGCCCGCAATTTGCCACAAAACCACTCTGCTGAAAACGAAAACTGCCACGTCCATCTTTATACACAGTCTATGATCATGACGTGTGATTCTTTTATGTGGCCATGCCTGAGCAAATGTCTCTGCCTGCGTGGGAGCAGGCAAGCGAGACACGTGCGGGAGCAGCAGGACAGCAGGATGGGTGGGATGAGAGGGATTCAAAGAGACGATGACCTCTCTAAGTTGAGGCAGTTGGACTCTTGGCACTGATCCTGCGAGACATTGAGAGGTGTCTCCTCCTCGGAAGGAACGATCCATTTGCACCCAGGTTGCGTGGCTGTGATTGATGTGCAAACAGGGGCGGCACTTAATAACCTCTATCATGCTAGGTGACCCCACGGCCCTTGGTGGGCACCAGTTTGTTTATGGGTGGTACCTCCGACACACTATCCGTGCAGAGATTCTGTTGTGGCTAATGGGCCGGACTGAGGGATTGGACTGTCAGCGCAGTGTGAGCCCTCATTTTTCTTTTTCCCAGCGCCGGCGCTACCCCCTGCGCACCCGTGCTACACCCAACCCCCGTGCTCTCCCATCATCTGTCAATGGTGACTGAGTCTCCTAGAATACGGAGGCGTGAGAGAGAGTGTCAATTAGCATTAGCCGTCCTGACAAATCTGTTTTCCTCTCCACAAAGGTCTTGGATAACTCGCTCCTGATTCCTCTCTGTCTCAACATTAGGGGCACGGCAGTCCCCCCCCCCCCCCCCCCCCCGGGGTACGGTAGCGTGTAGTAGTGTGTAAATGGGTCAAACACCCATGCGTGACTATAGCACCTGGGTGAATGACGACGTCCACGTGTCCAAAGCTGTGGCTGTATCTCCATGTATTCTACAGAGAGGCGCAGAATGGCAGTGATCTGGAGGATGTGCCTTTCACAATAAAAGGCTTTTGTTTACGTAGCTGAAATGGAAGCTGAACTAAAAGGTTATCTCAAATGTACAGAAAATGTCAAAACACCCGCCAGGAGAGAACGCCCCACCCCCCACCCCCTAGAACTCGGCAGTACTCAGGGGGCCACGGGGGCGGACTAACTGAGAATACCATCAGAACGCTGCACTTAACGGGTAGGTCCTTGGAAAGTTCCTCCTCTATTTGCCCTCTGCTGCGTGAGGATCTTCTGTCTTAATCAGCCGCATTGTTCTGTGGAGATGCGGTTATGGGGAACGCTAAGCTGTTTATTTATTGAACAGGCTGTTTAATCCCCCCCCCCCTCCGCTGCAGCACACTCGGCTCCGTGCAGCCCTTGGCTGCCGGGCCCCCGGCACCACAGTGAACAGCAATAAGCGGTGCCCTCATCAGCATCATACAAATAGAGACCTCCATCCCCATTCACTCATATAGACTGTGTCGCTACAGTGGAGCTGCTTTACTCCTCAACACCTTCGATACATTTTAGTGCATCCACTGGTGAGATTCCTCCTTTTCACTAAGTCAGTCAAATTGAAACAATTTACATTTTAAAGGTCCAGTGTGAAAGTGTTGGTTGAAATCATTTCCAGTTGTTTTGGAAGAAAGTGAATATTGAATAATTATGCAGATGTTTTTACATCGCACACTACACCAGTGATTCCCAACTGGTGGGTCGCGACCTACTTTTGGATCCGTTTTCAGTGGGTCATGGGCCTTTGGTTGTGAGAAAAGGTTTAGATTTGTATGCATCGTAATGCTGTCTATTCACACTCCCTCACAGTAGGTGGTGACGATGCCCTGTACTGCTAATAGACACCTGCCATTTCGCAGTAAGGAAAAAAAATCCAGTGCTTTTATTTTGAAAAGGATTTTTAAATGTATCCCAGTCCTGGCTATTCACACTCCTTAACAGTATGATGCCCTGTAATGCTGATAGACACCAGCTATTTCCCTCTATGTACAGACAGCTGTTTATATAATGAGCCCTTTACACTGTATATTTATATTTTGAACGTCAAAAATAATGAAAGGCTACCGTAGATTCTGCATGAAAGGTAGATGCAAAATACAACTTCACAAGCAGATATCACTAAATCCTACACCTTTGAAAACAATGTTTACTGAATGAACATCCTGTCCGTCTTAGTTAGCGGTGGATTGGCGAAAGTTTTGAATTCACTAATGAGGCAGGCACCGACAAGAATAGTGAGGAGCCGCAGCACTTTTTAGGCACTAATGAGTAACTAATGAGTTTCCATGATTACTGTGGGGCTGCACCAAAGTTTTGAGTTGGCACAATCACACAAACACGGTAATGCAGCATAATGCACATTTGTGTCTGTGCGTAATGTGCCAGAGGAAACTTCTGACTGGAGAAAAACAGGAGCAGAGGGAATTGATTTCACAGACTCATGAATGAGTGCAGGGGAACAACACAGCAGAGAGTAAAGAAAAATGTGAGCCTGGCTTGTCATTGATATTTTGACACCGGGTACATGGTGGCGATGACACACTGTGTTTCAGGGCGAGGAGATGATGAGCTTTTGTGCTGCAAAGTGGAAAAAAATAAAGACTGGGAAAATGTTGAATATCCCAGGAGGGAGGTGTTCTGTGCAGCACACTGTGTATAATTATAAACACCCAGTGATTTATAAGCTCTTTTTTACTGCACGCACTGGGCCTCACTACAAAGTACATGATACGTTATATATCTGGATTCTTGGCTGCTCCGACTATCTTGAATCCATCGAGCGTGCAAGGAAAGTTGAACTGCACGGACGGGGAGTTTGCATGAAGACCTGCAGCTGTGTTCATTTGAATAAACCATCAGCTCGTTGAACTTGTGACTGTCTGAGATGTCTCAGTCATAGGTCATTGTCAGAGACGGGTCGACTCGCTGGAGGTTGATGGAAACATTTCACCTCCCACCCGAAAGGTCCTCCAGATGATCTGCATGAATCTCAAGCAAGTTGCAATTAAAACACCCTAAACTACTGCACCGTAATTATAGCCATTCATTCGATCTAAATAATCGATATGAATATTTAACTCAGTGAGGGCGTCTCAGGAAAATCGACTTAAATGCTCACATCAGCGCCCTGGATTTTAATAAGGTGGTTTCTTCCCGACTGTGGTGAACGAATGAAAACACCATAGAATGGAAATCGCGGTGTTTATATCTCTTCTAATGAGCCCGGCAACAGTTTGCCAGGCCTTATAATCAGTGCATTCTAATCAGCAACGCTGTGTTTAAAATTTTTGCATGCAACTTGCTGACAGCTGCCAGTTAGTCATAATAAAGGCTTGATAAAGCAGGGCGAGGTGGGGGTGGTGATGTCTATGGATGGAAATTACCTCACTTTGTTGGTACTTCTCAGACAGAGCAGATGTAGCCTCGCTAATAACTCACACATGTGCAGTTTTTCTCTTTCTACACAGCTGATGAATTGCGGCATTTTTTTTTGTATTTTGCATACACATTTAAAGAATCAGTAAAAATCACTCCCACACATATTTAATACGATACATTTTTACAGCAGACATCTGTCTCATTTTCTACATGCTATCTGTAATGGGCTGCACTGTGTAACTCTGTTCCAGCTGCTCATTCATAATCTGAAAGCCTCGGTTAACTTTCCTCTTGTTGGACAACGTGGACATGATTTCATTTCCAGAATATTTTTACAGCTTTTCCGAACCATTAAATTCTATTTGAGGATAATCAGTCGGGATATGTGTACGTATTTATAGCCTCTTATTTTAACTTTGTGACACTCTACAGTTTTTTGACTTTGGAAATTGACTGACTGCATCACAGATATGAAGTAGAGTTGTATTCCATTCACTATACTTGTCAAAGTCAAACGAAGACTCAATTATCTCTAGTGCCTCACTTGCACTTTGCAATTCAGCTGCGGATGCCTGCATGTATAGTTAAGCAGTCAGGCATCAGGTCTTAATTAGCATCAGTGCATTTAAATACCTCCACTGTCGCTGTGCTCATTTACGCTATCAGCGTAGGGAAGCACCGGGTTCACATGAAGGCATGAGGAGAAGCAAAAGTCAAAGTCCATGATAAAGATGTGAGAAATCTGAAAAGTCAAGAATGGCACATGACGTACGTTCATTATCGGCCATATTTAAGAAGTTATTTAAAATATCGGAAGGAAAGAAAGAAAAATGGGTGCCTTCACACTTGTAATTTGTTCAAGTGATTAATAGAATCCAATCATCTGAAATACATTGCAGTGCCTGCTGTAAAGTGGGGAGCTGTTTGCAGTGAAAAGTGCACCTATATTCACAGAATGTATGAATTGTATTATCAATGGTAAAACTCTAATGATGCATAAAATTAACTTATGGATGAATTTTAATTATTCATTCGTATGGTAGAATTGTGAGAACTCCTATTGAGTCACTCTGTACATGTCCCTTGCAGCAGTCAAAGTCAATTAATGAATCTGTATGAATATAGGACCCGTTGTTATCATTCGAGCTTGGGTGCAAAGTCCATGTGTGGTCTATCATGGTACAATATGTTAATTATCGACATCTCACACTCTCTACGCCAGTTGAACGTTTCCCTGTATTTGACATCTTTCAGTATAAGATGGTAGACCACCTTATCGAATCAACAACATCATATTTTCTCTGTGACTTTTCTTTTTTTCTTTTTATTCTAATGAGAGCAGAGTTCAGCTCCCTGGCAAAGACATTTTGTTGAATAACAGGTCTGGTCCCAGAAGAGAGGATTGAAAAAAAACAAAAACAAAAACATGGTTCAGGGTTTCGTTCACCTTGTACAAGGTTGTGTCTTTGTGCAACATGGTGCGAGGTGGAATAAGTGTCTTTACACTGTGCGCTTCCTCAAAGTCACAGCCTTGTAAATGTAGTAGCTGCTTATGCTTGGTGCACCCACCACCCTACCTATATGCAAATGTAGGACATGTGCATTTCATATCCATATATGAAATATATCTACATATGTGATAAAAACATATACAATGTATGAACAAGCGTATACACATTTACATATTGAAATACATTTAAATCCAGCCTACACGTGTTTGTTTATGTATGTGTGATACACATTTTGACCTGTATCTATCTGTACATACATACTATATGTATAGTACCATATTGAATTGACCATATATATGTAATAGTGGCCTATAGGTAATTCACATGGCAGTATGAGTCACAGAATATAGACATATATTACATTTATGTGAGCAGGATTTTCAATGAAGAGCTACTGAAAATAGATTTACTGCATGCAGCAAACACGAGTGAAAATAAATTCACGAAAAGTAAAAAAGATTAAATAAAAAGGATTAAAACTTACCATATATGCCAGTGGATATACATGGAAAGGCCTGTAGAGAACAAAGGTATCAGTTAAAACATGATCACAGATAAATGTGACAAATCAATGTTTAGGAATTGTATATTTTATTTACCCTTTTCACTGACTAACAAAAAGAAAGATTAATGAATCTATTCCAACAGCAATGACAATCTGTTCCTTTCATCAAGAGGATCAATGAAATGAGAGAAAGAAGAAGTTTTCTACAGAACTAATTATTTTGGCGTCTTACTAAAGCGGAGAAAAACAAACACATTTTTTGTTGAAATATGATTGCTCTATTTTATCTCACTATAAAACAATTACAAAGTCTATGTCACAATGTTTAAATAAAATCCAGAGTGGAAACATCAACATGTCACAGTAAATGTTGCATGAATGAAAATTCTGGATCCACAGTCGGACTCTTTCCCTTTGTTTACCTGCGCCGCTTCACTCCCAAGAGGAGCAATCTAAAGAACCGTTTACTGAAATCTCCACAATGCTCGTACGCAGGTACTTCATTTAAGTAAACTCCAGCTCTTGTGCACAACACAGACCCACAATCGCACACTTGCAGTGTGTACTTATCGGCTGGCCTTCCAAAGCAGGCACATTAAACGCATCCTCGACTTGAATACCCTCAATTTACCCACACATTGGAGGGATCATCACAATTACTTGCTGTGCTAAGGAGGCTGCTGGACAATATTCCATCGCATATATTTGCTGTGATGAACAAGGCGGCCTCTCACTAGTTAATGCCCATACTTGATGCCCATTACAGTCGTAGTTTGCGTTTGTTGCCCGAGGGCACATGTGAATTCATAGGTGCACGTAGAACGCACGGCTTGATGATCTCTCGCAGATGAATATCCAGATGAGGTGGATTGATCCTGTCTGTTGCCCACAGCTGAATCTCACTCACTCACAGGCCTAACTCCGCCTCCTCCTCCTCCTCTTCCTCCTCCTCCTCCTCCTCCTCCTCCTCCCGTACATGCGTGGGTGTGTGTGTACAGATCTCACCCACAGGCCGAGGCTACTGCACTGATTACATTTGGTTCCAGCCCTCAGACTCCGGACTTTAATTAAAGGCATTTACATCCAGACACATTGAACGTTGTGTGAAGATGATGCAAACTGCTGACAGTGTGATTCAATAACAATGAGGACATCACAGCAAGGGAGTGTTGGGGGGGGGCGCATCACAGCATCACTTTTGATTCAAATGATGAGATAAACAAACACAAAATCACCGTCATCGCTACAGCATTCGGATCAATATGAGGAATCGATAAGATCCCGCAAACCGCAGGCGGGTGCAAGTGCGAGGACACGCATACACAAAACAGAGCCGACACGCGGGGAATAAGAAGTCAGAAATGTGTTTATGGACTCGAGCCGAAACGAACGTGTATTAATGGCTGTCTCTTCCATTTAGATTATAAAAAGTAACCACCTTGTAATAGTTCTTGCTTTGTAGCACTTTGCAGCAGATGTATTATTCAAGCCCGGCTTTACAGCTGAAAATAGTTTAATTACTCTTTAGTTCTCTGAGCAAATATATTATGATGCATAGGCCTCGCTGTAAGTGCCCCTATTTCACATTCATCTTTTTAAGTATATTAATAAACAGTAAAGAGAAAGGCTTTTTTTCCAAAGGTCCCATTTGTCCCGAAAAGCAGCTGAATACGAGATTCAGCGGCTGCATTCATCAACGGGCCTGATCACAGAACAAATATATTACTAAGATGGCAGAGGGAAACATTTCCAGGAGCAACTCACAAACTGGGTGAATGTGGAACAACAGAGGCACCGCAAATATTCATCAAAGAGCGGCACCCATTTGTGTTGCCATATTGACCCTGTCAGGTTGTGTGTAGAAACATGCTGTTACCAGCAGCTGTGCCACGCGTGTGTCACTTCATTTCAGAACTGAAAACACAGGCAGAAGATCTAAGAGGACAAAAGAGAACACGTTAGAGTGCTAATAACGTGCAACGCTCTAATCTCTTGAAGTACCTCACTCGAACTTGCTCTGTCGTCAATGCGTCGCCATCCGTGACATTTGAAATCTAATGGCCAGTGTGTCCTCGCTCTGAGCCAAGATGAACGACCCCTCTGTTTGTTTTCTTATTTACCAGATTTCCAGGTTCCGCCTGTCAAGGTGAATCTTTCTTCTGTGGGCTGATTTAAATCTTTTACCGGAGCTCTGACCTTTCCACATGACTGTCTGCCTCTGACACAAACCGCGGATGATGAAGCGTGGAGAAGCATGGCCATTTTTAGTCCTGTGCCAAGCCCGGGCCCATGCATGGCACACGCAGAGGCAAAAAACAGGGAGTGGACCAAGATCCAAAAATAATAGAAGGGGAATGATATCTGTCCATTTATGGAGCGAGATGGAAAAGGATCTCTTTGAAATTGCAGAGGATTTTGAAAGGAATCATGTGTAATATAAGTTATATGTTTTTTTCTTTTACCTTCAATTATTCAGAAATATACAACAAATATACCTAAAAATAGAGTGTAAAGAAAAAGTCTTGACATTATTCCAAAGACATGATTGTACTGCTTTATGGGGTCAAATACAGAACACTCAGAAAGTGACACTTCAGCCACCTTGTAATACCACATTTCTACCACTGGGGTGACACATGAGCCACAGCAGTGCTCATCCTGCCTCTCATCTCTTCCGACAGTAGTTCAGTATCTTCTATTCATAATTTTAATGGCTACCTTCAAATCAAGCATCATCACTGAGGATATTTAAATCACGTTCTGCGCTAGTTTGAAAGTAAAAGTTATTGTTGTGTCCGATAATTTGCTTTAGCAAAACTTTTATTAGAACTGTATGTTACATGGCTTCATACCATAATGACCTGCAACTTAGACTATTTAACCTAGTCAGGAACTCCAATGTAAGTGAACATGTACGATTTATCAGTAAATACGGTGCTGATATCAGGAACCTGTCTGCCCTTCCATAGCTGAACACACAGCCAATATGGACGACCAACAACCGAGATAGGCAGCAGAGGACACGCAACACAAGCCATTCGGCGGTGCTCACGCAGCCAGTGACCGTAGATTCAGAGATTGCAACTATACATAACCCCATGAAACAAACTAACTTACTTGCAAAGTGAGCTAGTTTGTCTGTTTGCGAGATTTATGTTCTCGCGCGATATCGCCATCTGCTGTTGATAAATGGAGCTGTTACAAATTCACAAATAGTCCCATTAAAAAGCAGCAGATCACCATGGTGCTTTCCTTGTGTGGATGAACTTACAATTAGTTGACTCATTAGCATCATCTTGACCTTCGGACCTCGGCACTTTCTGCAAACCTCTAAATTACAGAACTCAGGTTCACGATTCTAAAGAATAAACTTAAATCTTTTGAAAGTGAAATGTCGTGACAATAGAGGAGCGAGTGAAATCCTCAGCATTAGCTCCTGCTGCTGTGGCAGCTGACACACTGATCCTGAGTGAGACGCCTTGTTTCCTTCTCTTGGCTCAGACGCCGCGCTGTCACTTCCTTCAAGTTGAACATCTCCAACTAAACCTTAACACATCACCGACCGCGGCCGTGATATCCCATCAGCATAATCAATTCAAATCTTTTTTATTAGTTCCCTAGCTGATCCATTAAAGGGTATCGATCTTTGCGGAGGAAAATGCACAAGGTAATCACTTATAGGGCCTCTGTAAGGATCCGACACTTTGGTGGCACATGTTGATGTTTAAAGGACAGTTATAGCCAAAAGCAAAGAGACGTACGTCCATTATAGCTGTGGAGCCTGGAGAGTTTCTTGGCAGAGATGTCTCCACCTCATCTATAAATCAGCGACAAATCAACCAGTAAATTAGTCAGAGGTGTGCTTAAATTACAACCTTACGTCTAATCGATATCTGTAACATTTACACAAGCTCAATATTATTCAGAAACATCAAGTTTTGTAAAAATCATCAACAGCTTTATGTTGATTCTGCAACTACTGCCAGTTTAGGGAAGTGGATGGGGACGTATGCAGCACATGGCTGCGTGAAGCTCAATGGAAAATGTCATGAAGTTGAGGACAGATGTAACGGAGGAGGCCTGAGGAGAAGAACAAGGCAGGAGAGAATATTTTATAACAATAATATATAACATTATTTGGGACTGATGGCACATGATGTAATCCTTGTCCTGACGTGGAGACTGAAGGCATCAGGCATTTCACATAAACATTACATTTCCTGTTGGTATTGCAAGTGACAGTAATATGAATAGATTATTATGATTATTATTAGATTGGTGCATCCCCTTGTGAAAGTCATTGACTACAGTAGACTGCAGTGATACAATCTGTGCTGTATGCTGCCAAATCAAGAAAGGAAAGGAAAAGAGAAATAGAGGTAAAAACACACAGGACTCAAATATCGTGATACTATGATAACATGTGGATTGGATGAGAAAAACTAGTATCAGTGTAAAACGTGTGTAATGAGCAGAATACATGTACCTATTGTTCACTGTGACTCATGACCAGGATTCAAGATCAATTAAAGGTGCAGTGTGTATGATTTCGGTACATTGTTGTCACTTTTATCTATGGAATTAGAATTACAAAACAATTTTGCAAATGTATAATCACCCCAATGTATGTCTTGCTTTTTACATAATGCTAGAATTAGCTTTAATGTCTACTTTCACCAGGAGCGGGTCCATCCTATGGGGGCCACCATGTTTTTACAATAGCCCAGATTGGACGTACTCAACAACTTTTGAGTTTTAATGACAACTGAGGGCTACCATGGGTTCTCCTGCATGCTCGAATGGGAAAGGTGAGGCGATGTATACAATGTGCAACTTCACCTTTACACGTGACCAAACCGTTTAAACGTCACCAAATCTTACACACTGCACCTTTAATGATAACAAAATGCTGATCAGTTTTTTGAATACAAAAAAAATACAATGTTGTGTCACTTTAAATGGTGGTACTGCAAGGAACTGTGGTAAGGATTTTTTTCTTCCTCCCTTTCTTCCTCAGTGATGGTCTGATATTTGAACGTATCAAAGGTGCTTCCCTTATCATTTAGAGAAACTGATCAGCTCCCATTGTCCCTGGTAAAAGTGACAAAGTGACAAACTTTTCTGAACTGAACAGACCGATTGAATGCACCCCTGCTTTACTGTCCTTGTAGATAAGCATCCATGGACATCATTTAGAGGCAGAACACACACGATCAGCAGTGTATAACTTGTTGGAACAGTAAGTATCGGGGCTGGCTCGCCCATTACGCAATATAGGCAGATGCTGAAAAAATCCCCTTCAATATAATTACATTGTATTTCAGATTTTTTTGTAAAATGATATTGGACTGTTTTCTTATGGTTTGATTTAGACAAATTTCTAAATATATGAATATAAGACCTCACCTAGGGCGCCACATTTGGTAGAGCCGGCCCTGTGTATGTAGAAGCAGCGTAGGTCCAATACAGCTCAGCCTATTTATCTCGTCCTTCCCCCATCGACAGCAGCCCACCGAAGGAGCTATTTTGATACTTGTTAGCATATAAACCTGTGCATTGGCTTACATGGTGGAAGGTCTAGTGTTAATTAGGACAGTCAGCGGTATATTTGCAGTCATGACCTATGATTCCTGGTTTGTGTTATTATTTCTATCGGCGGCGGCTCATTAGAAGTGAGTCAGCACGTCCAGCCCACGGCCTGCCTCTGACATGTCGGCTTGTTGCTGATTTTCTTTGCTTGGGGAGCGTTCAGAAATTGGTCACTGGGGAAATTATTCTGTTGCGAGGACTCCTCCCTAATCTATCACATAGCTTTAAAGTGGAGCACCTTTCCTCCTTCCATCTCTGCACACTTATTCAGCCCGAGGTGTAATACATGCAGCCACAGACAGGCCAGTGTTTGTAAGAAAAATACACCCCTTTAATGAATGTGATGTGAATTAGAATTTACGTGTATTTACTGTAATATTTATTCATGGAATTGAATTTAAAAAAATTCACGGGGCTTATCAATACGATGATTTATCGACTTCAAACTGTAACTGGAGTTTTGCGAAGACAGTGGCTCATAAAACTCATTCGCCGTTATTCCGCTGAGAGCATGACGGCCCGCAGCTCTCACTCATTTGTTAAACAGCAGGAAGTGACACAGCAAAGATGGCGCAACCTGTGGCAAAACGAGGCCGTCCCGCTGTCGCTGTCACCCTCCCTACGCTACGCTCGATGCAGGGCGGCCACCAGAAGTCAGGTAAAGGTAAGAACGCCGCAGCCACGGCGGCATCCTGCTGCGGGAGCGCCTCGTCTCGGCTGGCTGAGTAAATAGCACCGGACCCGGGGTGCTGCCCCCGTAGCTTGAAGCCTCCTAGCCTGTTTGCAGATGGAAGCTATGCTTATAAATCACAGCGGCGAGGGGAGACCTTGTGCAAATGCGACCGCGAGTGTGTTATTATTCAGCGGCGTGGCCACAGTAAAGGCTCACACCGCAGCGTCGGGAACCCGAATCCAAGACAATCCTCTTTGTTGACTGCTGTAATTCCTTAAGCACGTAGGTCACGCCTGCCGACTACCTGCTGCCGCTGTCATGGTTACAGATCAGCGTATTCTAATGTAACACCCTTTTATTCTGCATAATGCCACACTCCATATTCTAATGTGAATGCTGATTGTTTGAGTGTCGTTATGCTAAATGGAGGATGGAGAAATGCAAGAGGGTGCGAAACCTGAAACCTAATTACCCGGATCCCACCAGCCGTTTTTATACCATGCTGACACCGAACCATTATCGCAATAACATCTGAGCGTCCATTAAGGACTCAGCTGCTATGTTTACATGCAGAGAGTCACTTACACAACGCTGAGGAAACGGCTTACTCATGTTAAACTGTGTGCTTACACCTTTGCAGCTCAATGACGGAGAATCCTTGCTGTAAAGAATAAACCGGAGCACAGCCTCTCTGTTCTCTGGGGTCTCGACTGTGATAAAGTATGAAAATGCGCTGCCACCAAATAAATCCTCTCCACGGGCAACGCGAGGTAACATCTAATGCAAGGAAGAGAAATGACGAGCCAGACCAAACATACAGTGGTGCTTATTACTACAAGGTTGTTGTTGACATCAACAAATGTAGTATCTATTGTGAGTGTGAGCGTGTGGCAGGGGTACAAAGAGACAGTGAAGGGAGTATTACGTTGTCTTCTCAGTCAAATATATTTAACCTTTAAAAATGGTCTGTTTTCATCACAGTGTGCAGGTTAACTGACATAGTCGAATCCACAAGTACGAGGGGGGTTTAAATTAAAAGTTCTCTTTCATCTGTGCGTGTGAAATTATTTAGCAAAATATTGCAAGGTGCACAGCATGACAGGTAACAACACATATCTTTAAAGGTGCAGTGTGCAAGATTTGGCGGAAATCTAGAGGTGAAGTTGCATGTTGTATCCATCACCTCACCCTCACCCTTCTGAGCATGAAGGAGAACTTGTGGTAGACTTCAGTTGTCATTCAAACTCAATAGATGTTTAGTATGTCCACTCTGGGCTGCTGTAAACACATGGCGGCCCCTGTAAAGACTAACTCATCTAAACATACATTAATGGGCTCAATGAAGGGTAATGGACAAAAATAAAAATATTTAGTTGATT
>JAFBJT010099911.1:0-14240 GCA_016785325.1 Chascanopsetta lugubris
CCCCCCCCCCCCCCCCCCCCCCCTCAGGGAAAACACTGCACATCCATACCCTTTCTTCTCCCAAGGTCAGGTTAATGTAACTGTACTATTATTATATATAATATAACATTTTTAGAAGTGACAAAAATGACTACACCTTTTATGCAAAGAGTCTGATTCTTGGAAATGAATTCTAAAATCCCCATACACATCTGTATTCGTATGTGGGGTTCAATTTATAGTTTGGCTTGCCATCACAAATAAATTAGTGTTTGGCAAGTCTGATCGAAGAAAAAAAATCGAGTCAGTGCCGACTGAAATGAGCTTGACAATCATAAGATAGATGAGTGTCCTATCTCTGCACTAACCACCGCTACGAGTCCATTCTGAAAGAAACCCTCTTTCAATAATCACGATAATTATAGTAATAGCTTTCATTTTCAATTCCTTCTGCAGCAGAGTAGCACCCGTGGATCCAGTAGGATGTGTTAAGCCCATTTCAGCAGAGCAGACTCTTATTTTCACAGGGTTTTTAACCAAGTGAATATAACTTTGGTCATTTGGTTTTTGGAAACGACCACATTTCCCCTCATAGTCGTCGTATAGCTTAAAGCTCACATAGCAAAACCCTCCTGTGTTCTTTCTTTTTCTCACAGAATCTCCACTACAGATTCGGAACCGAATCAGGTGCAGCTAGAGTCTGTGGCCTCACTTTACCCCAACGTGTCACACACTAAACTCCCCCAAATTGAAGCTCTTTGATGGTTGAGAGTCTGCAGCAGTTCTTAGATCACTGTCAGGCTTCACAGCAGCTGTTCTCCTTGTGCCTGTTCCCAATATCCTCTTTTCACTCCTGCTGTTCATCTGGTTCATCATGCTCTGTGCTTTTTTGACTTCACACTCATCCGAATTTTGTTAATATCTCCCACATTTTTTTAATTTTCCTTCAGTAGATGGATAAAAGTTTGCGTTGTTTTTTGTCTGCTCAGGTGTCAAATGTAATTCATGGATCATTGACTGTTTCGCCTTCAGTAGTCGTCCCCTCAATTAGTTGAACCCTCTTTCTATCATGTGCTAGAGGACTGACAAAATAAATAATCCAAAATAATCTGAGATAGAATAATCTTACCACTTTATCAAGTAACCACTTTGATGACTTTTAAAGTGAAAAAATAATTGTTAATATATTATTGTCAAACCAAAAGCTAACAGGATATGAACATGCTATGCCACTGTTTGTCACTGTACTTCACATGAGTGACTATTTAATGACGTGGTTTATAACGTCAAACAAAATGTAAAAGGCTCATGTTGACCTCAGACCTTGTTTTAGGCCCGTAACTGGAAATGCATTCAGAAAACTCATTGACTTTGAGATAAGGAAACTATAAATGTAAGCACGCTGTTGTACTTCCACATTTAAGGACACATTTCTGTGACACTGTGTTTTTACTGCAAAAACATCTGTTTATAGACGTCTAAGAGTTTTTGTACTTGAAGCAAAGACCTTAAAATACCCAAGCAGAATTAGAACAAGCACTTGCCTTGATTGTCAGCTCAGTAAATGGATGCTGCTTTGAAAACATGATCATTTCATACCTTTCACTTCAATTATTCTAGTGGAGTATATGCCTCGGCGGCTGATTGGTTTTGTTAATGCCTGGGAGAATTTTTTAATTACCACAACTAACTGTAATTGCATCATCTTTAACGCAAAAGAAGTTCTGACATGATTAAATACCCACTTGATTTAGCAGAAGGAAAACAGTTTGTGAAATGGTTCGTATAATCTCCCCTGTCACTCGAGCAGCCCTCACTGCCACTGTGTTATTAGCCGCTCGTCCCTGCTGTTGTCAATCGGGACTACTCCCCCCACCCCCCTCCTCCCAAAGGTCAGCCACCAATCAGGTAGAGGGAACTGCTGCTCCTCAATCAGCTCATTAAATGATTGGCTGTCCCGGGCGTTTTCTTTGCTGTCATTTTACAACAATTTAGTGTGCACCCAATTTAGTCTGCACTCGGAGTGACAGACGGTGCAGGGATAAATGAACTGAATCGAAAGAATTGAGCATGTACACACAATTTATACTCGAGCAGACATTTCGGGTTAACATCGCTGTGCATCGTTATCAGTGACACTGGGGATGTAATTTGAATGTAAAGGTGGACGTCTCAGTGTATCTTATCAGTGAATACTACACACTTGTCTCTGATAGCTGTGAACCATGTCCTCATTTAGAGTTGTGCCTCAAACCGTGTTACACTCCGTTACTCATGTTTCTCGATGGACGAACCGTTAGAATGTCTAAACCTCCCCCAGCCACAGTGGTGAGATCTACATTGCTGTGTAAAGCACCCGTGTCCCCTAAATGTGCTGAGACTGCGGAGGATGCTACAGAGACTGTTATCCCAAGAAAGCGAGTTGTTATTATAAAGAGGGAACACGTCATACAACACCCTCGCAATTAGCTGAAATGATTAAAGTTCACTCATGACCTTAAGCTGCTTTCAGAGATGCTCTGAAGTCCCTGCGTTTTCCTGGAATTTCCTGAAAGGGCCGTTGACGAGAACCAACGATATTTGCTGGAACTTTTTCTGCCACTGACCTCGAGAAATATCTGGAAATTGTCCAAATGAAACCACGTGACAATACAGGAGGAACATATCTGCAAAATGCACAGCTTACAGTCATGTCGGTGGTGAGGGTTGGCAAGTTGCAGACAACTTGGACTTGGAAAAACATTTGTGAACTTTTAGCGCTGAGGTCCAGTGCAGTGAATAAAACCAGTACTTTACCCATCAGAATTTGGTCATCCTGCGCTAACTACTTGTTGTTGACGTGTCTAACTGAACAAATGCTTACTACATTTTCCAAGGAGTTTATTGTCTGTCCTGTATGTTGGTAAAATCCTGTTTTACTTTTGTGTCTTTCTCAGAGAGGGCTTGATTGACAAACGCATTGAGAGCGCTGTCTCTCAGATGCAGTCTGTGATTGAACTGGGCAGAGTGGTCCGAGACAGGAAGACCCTGCCCGTCAAGGTAGATCAATGTTACCTCATTAGCTCAAACTCTGATTGAAATAATAGGAAACGAGAGGCTGTATAAAATCTTTGAAACATGGGATTGGTGAGGCACAGTTTGGGTTTAATTGTTTCAGTTTATTAATAGAAAAGCATGTGATCCAGTGTCAGGCATAAATTGTCATCTTGATTATAACTGGCCTATCCTGTGCTTTGGTGATGGAGCTGTTAATCAACTGATGTGTATTTCAGTATCCACTGAAGGAGGTGGTTGTGATTCACCAAGATCCAGAGGCTCTGAAAGACATCGAATCCCTGCAGAAATACATCCTCGAGGCAAGTAAACTGTCTTTAAACTGCATTTATTTATTCCAAGAATATTCCCAATGTTTGTTGATGTGTACAATTTAAAAAATCCACTATCCGGACCAGGAACATTTAATCTAACATTTGTGGATCAAGATTATTCAGGAAACAAGGTTTTCTGCAAGCCACTCCTTATCTCCCATACTGTTTGATTCTTGGTGGGGGAAACATTTGACCTCACTGGCTACAAGCTTCCCTTCTGCAAACAAGGTTTATTTGATGAGAATTGAGAGCAGTAAAGGTCTTACAGCTCAGAGAGTGAGATCCTCACACCTCTGACATGTGATGTTGTTTCAGTTGATTATGCCTGATTCACCTTTTTTTTTTTTTTTACATTATTTGTTTTCCTTTTAATTAGGATTTCCTTATCATTTACATTACTTAACCCATATTTGATAATGCACTGACTGGATTTACAATTTGATCACTATTTTATGTGTAAATAATAGGTATAAACTATAGCTATTGTTTCCAACGGTTGGTTCCTTCTTAGTTGATTTATTGGCTAACTTACTTTCCATTAGTTTTAACTTTGATTCTTACAAAATGTAAAGCATCAAACTTCGATTTATGGTTCTGTTAAATAGAATAGTGAGCACTGCAGGCACCAGTACTCGTACTGGGACCTTCATATCGACTTTTCCAATATTTTCTCGTCTCCTCATTGGTTTTATGGGTGTTGTGTGTGTATAGAGAAGGTGTTTCTAGATATAATGGCAAATCAATGACATCACTAGAGCAGTCAGAGTATGATACTCAATTGACGGGACACAATCCACATCAGCTGGGAGCATTTGATTAATCACATTAAATTGGGCCAACTGGCCAATCAGAGCTTTCTGTGAGAGGCAGGCGCTCTACAGAGCGCTTCGTGGAGAAAACAGGAGCTGAAGCGGTGGACAGCACAAGGACATAGATATAACATGGATCTACAGAAAGATAGTATTTCACATGACGTGTAAATTGTTTGTTTGGCTCAAAGACAAACAGAAAACTTTGGTATTGACATTTGAAATAACCAATTTCATCTGAAAACAGACATTCAACCCCACACTCGCCGGTCTTTACTCATCCCACCACTGCAGCTTATCTGCTCTCTGTCACGGGGTCAACTACAAAACTAGAGTTCAGTCTCAATCACAAGCTTCAACTTTTCAGTGTGATTGACTGAGAGAAGCGGCTTAACCAGATATGACTGCGCCACATTTTCTCTTTATTAAGACTGAAGAATGAAACGTTTTGTATTGAAAGGCTGAAAAACAGTGAGTGGATAGGATGAATGGCTCCTATGACAGCTGGTTAATTTCACAGCTGAGTTGCTCACCCAGAGTTAGAATGTCTGATTAATTATTGATTTGTTCTTTACAGCTCCTGCCTGAATCAAGAAGTGTTTTTTTATATATATCACAGTGTTAGGTTAGAATTTCATTTTTCATTTTGAATGTTGTTTCTTTTCTTTTTTTCATTGAATTTGATCAAATGTTGATCACATTTTCACAAAGCCACCAGTTTTTGTCTTTGCACTGTAAATTTACCTTTCCAAATTTTTCAATTTTTCAGGAACTCAATGTGCGACAGTTGACATTGTCAACAAACAAGGACAAGTATGGCATTAGTCTGAGAGCAGAGCCGGACCACATGGTTCTGGGGAAGAGACTGAAGGGAGCCTTCAAATCTGTCACTGCCTCTATCAAGGAGCTCACCAACGAACAGCTAGAGGCCTTCCAGAAGACAGGTATGATTTTGTTTGGGCTAAGCAAGCAGAAACACACGAGTCACTGTTTGGGTGGAAACAAACATCCCAGAAACATGTCAGCACATTATCAGTGTCATGCAGCCCGGTCGTTTGTATTTGTACATTTCTGTGTATTCACATTTTATTAATATATTTTGTTTCCCCCCATTGCTATTATCAATTACTGATAAAGGGGTCTGGTCACCATTGAGTGGTGCTGTGCATTGTGGAAATCTTACAATTCTACTATTGCACAACAGTGCCCATGGGTTTTTAGCTTCCTGCCTAGCAAGCGCGTCTCCTGTACTTGCGCCCTTGTTCACTAGTTCAAGACCCACGGATGAGATGGTTGGCATGTAGACTTATACCCCATTGATTCAGATGCTGTTTATTTTGTCCAATTAATCCTTTATGGTAAATGGTAAATATATCTTTAAAGGTCAATCAAAAAGGAATCCCTGTTATTGGACCTGCCACACACTGACCAGTTTTCCCTCAAAATATAAAACCTCCACCCTGGTGGAAACTATAGTCAGAGCTGGAGTACGGATCAAAGCAGTGCAAGGTATCTTGTCTCTCCAATTATAGAAAGACGAGGAGAGCTCCCAGAGTCTCTGGGGAGGGAAGCAGTGGAGGTCAGCTGGGCTGTGGGAACTTAACATTTCCAATCACTTGTACTGTATGTTTGAGGTCCAGCCAATTGGAAGGGGAAAAAAGAATGGACGGAAGGATAGAGATAGGAGTGGAAGAGGATGGTCGAAGGATGATTACGAGGGGAAACATAAGTATCAACTTATAGTATAATAAATTGAGAGAAGAGGTACAAGACCCCAAATACACTATCTGTATTTGCTTTTTACCCACAAGATGGAGAGGGTGGTGTGTGAAAGCAGAATAAAACAAAAAATAATGATTAGTTACTGGAGCTATTGATGGCAAAATGTCTCAATGGATGCACCACTGGTTGTCCCCTTGAGATGACTAAACGGTCCCTTGATCCAGTTTAGTCAAGAGATGTGACAAGCTGGCCAGATACTGATTGCGGGTTCATGCCCATTGGGTTTATTTGTTATTACTCCATACCTGTGCCTTTTGATCTAATCATATTAATGGAGAGAAAATGGGTTCAGGAAGAGGGTGCAATTGAACAGAGGAGCAGTGTGGTAATCTAGGATTAGAGGGAATAGTGGGCGCTGTCCGTCTTCACCCAGTTTCTGGGTGTGGAGAAGTGAAGAGAGCAGAACGCCGGTCATGGTTTTTAGTCGGAACATAGATGTGTGTAATTGCTGCCCGTGGCAAAATGGATACATAAACCTGACTGAGTTTATTGAGTTTGCTGTGGTGTTTTTAAGCTCTGATCTTTGTGAATGTGGCTGACAGGACTGCAATTGAAGTTATCTTAAAATGCTTGCAAATACCAGGCCTCACCACAAAACATTTAGTCTGGTCACAAGTTATTCAGACAGAGGTGGCATAATGAATTCTTTTTTAGATTCCTCATCATTTCTGCTACGTCAATGCATTTCACACAGTCAGTTGGCAATTATACAAACTGAAATTAGAAAAAAGCGGGGAAGTAAATTGTTATCATTGAATTAATTGTAATGGGCATCAGGAAGCAAGATGGTTAAATAATCGATTTAAAGTATTCATCAAGGATTTATATTCATACATTTTGGATCAATAGGTGATAATCAGTATCTGTGTAGATTATATTTGTAAAACCGTCTTTACACTTTTCTAGTTGTTTCAATCTGTACAACGTGTGTGATGTAAACTGGCAACCATTTTCGCAAATGCCAAAATCTATCGTATATGATCAATAATATTTGGCAAATGTTTTATTTTTGCAAAAACAGCGTATTGACAAAATTAACATTAGTTTCAATTAAGATTGACTATAATTTATACTTATAATTAATGAATGCTAGGTGATAATCAGTATCTGTGTAGATTATATTTGTAAAACCGTCTTTACACTTTTCTAGTTGTTTCAATCTGTACAACGTGTGTGATGTAAACTGGCAACCATTTTCGCAAATGCCAAAATCTATCGTATATGATCCATAATATTTGGCAAATGTTTTATTTTTGCAAAAACAGCGTATTGACAAAATTAACATTAGTTTCAATTAAGATTGACCATAATTTATACTTATAATTAATGAATGCTACTTATATATGCTGTGATTTGAATATTTTTACATTATACATTGTTGTATGTGTTTGCTCAATCTTGTGTGTATCTTTAAGGAACCATCATGGTGGACGGACACGAGCTTCATGAGGAAGACCTGCGGCTGATGTACACCTTCAACCAGAGCGCAGACTCTGCTGCTCAGTATGAAGCTCACTCTGATGCACAGGTACATTTCTGCTACAGGATTGAATATAGTTAGATTCTCTTTGGACACATGAATGAAATTGTTTTGTAAATGCATCGCACCCTTCAAGAAAAAAGACTAACAAGCAATCAGTAGTTGTTAATGTGCAAAGGCCAAGTTAAAGTTACTGTTGTATGTTGTGGCTTAGCACCTCTCACCTCACCCTTACCTTCTTGTCATGTATGAGATAACAATCATTTGAATTTCTCAAAAAACCCTCGGAAATTTGATTCAGTTACTGTTTATTTTTAATTCTTTTATCTTTAAAGAGAAACTGTATCGTCCATTTTTTTCACGCCACAAGTAAAGATAGATACATATGTAATTGTTCACTTAGTATA
Organism: Chascanopsetta lugubris; assembly: GCA_016785325.1. Classification (NCBI taxonomy): domain Eukaryota; kingdom Metazoa; phylum Chordata; class Actinopteri; order Pleuronectiformes; family Bothidae; genus Chascanopsetta; species Chascanopsetta lugubris. Next base: position 7,826 of record JAFBJT010099911.1, read on the forward strand.
TATTTACTTGTTTTGTTTATGTGGCCATTAGCATGGTATGTTAGGGATGTTGAGTTTATGTTACATTTAATTTGACACGGTCCTCTAATGAGATTCATGATTTCAGTCCACTCTGAAAACACGTAAAGACCTACATCATGTATTGTCTGTAAAGCCACAGACACACACACACACACACACACACACACATTAAATTGGCAGCTCTGATCTGCTGTCACCCGCACTCCCTTCACTGTAACACCACAGACATTTGTTGTATAAACCGAGCCCGACAGGGAAACGCTGTGCTGCAGCTCCAGCACTGAGCTGCCATATACTGTAAATGCATTTGTGTCTTTTTCTGTGAGCGTGATGTATGAAATAATTTCACGGCTAAGTGGAATCCAGCGCGTATGCGCGTTCCCACAGGCCCTCTCTAATCAGTGCTCCTCCAACCATATGCACAACACACGGCTGCACCTTAATACCGGTTTACAGAGCTGGCCTTTTAATTTGCTGTCACTCGCACCAACTCGAGAGTTCCCATCTGTCTGGCTATGTGTCCCCTTACCCCAGTCCTTCCTGCTGTCGGTCTGACCTCCCATTTATCTGCCCATCTATTAGTCCTACTGTCCATCCATCCATCCATCCATCCATCCATCCTTCCTTTCTTCACTCCCTCCCCCCTCCCCGTCTGTTCGTCTCTATTCATTGTATTTGCTATTACCAGTAACGTTGCCGCCTCATCCCCTCCTCCTCCTCCTCCTCCTCCCCATGGCTAAGTGTTTCTGCGCTGCACATCAAGACCCTGATTATACTTCAGTGACTTGCACAATGTTTTCATTATGGCTCTTTGTTTTTATTTAGTTTTCCTCTCTGTTTTAAAAGATACGGCTTTCAGCGATCATTCTCACACATAAAATCTCAAATTCATTTTACAGTTTACCCACATGAGTTCTTAATGGCTGCACATTTTTTCTGTTGTACAAAAAAAGAGACCAGTTTATATACATCAGGAATGCGTCCTCTCTGCGAATTCTACCATGTTGCGCTGCCATGTTTGTTCAGGATTCTCAAGTGGGTAATCTAAACAGCGTTTGAGTTTCAAACAGTTTACAACACTATAGCTTTAGAGAAAGTGGAGTTTTTACATCTACCTTGTAATTCCTACGAAACAACACCAACAGTTTTCTGGCAGATTGTTTTATCATTGAAATCTTTCAATTGGACCTCTTCCGTCTTCAGGTCCTGGTGCTGTTGGATGTGACCCCCGACCAGTCCATGGTGGATGAGGGCGTCGCCAGAGAAGTCATCAACCGCATACAGAAACTACGCAAGAAGGTGGGGCAATTAGTCCAGGAGCGCTATCGTAAGCTTTGAACAAGACTGACACATAACATGCCACCACCGAATTTTACAATCCAGTGTCTAATGAGATGTACAATCTGACATCATCATTGCTGATGCTTGTGCTCGTCGTCAGGGTTACAGTCAGCAGCTCACCGTGAGTGAAACACCCCGATGAGTGAGGAGGTTTAAGATGTGGTCTAAGATGGAATCACTTGCAATGCTGTTGCTTACAGTCTGAGTAAAGGACAATGACAGGGAGAGAAATTGAGTGTGACAAAGAAGATGAATGACACACAGTACCAGACGATGCCATGTGGTATTTTTAAGACTGATGTCAGCTTGTACATCCAGTCCTGGTGAAGTTGTGTAACACTGCATATTTCTAAAATAAGAAATAACACACTCGCTCTATGAGGGATCACTTTGAGGTTTCCCTCATTTGGCATCAGCGTACATCTCTTATTTGAGTTCCCAGATGTTTAACACCTCATCGTGTCTGCACGGTTGACCCCTCACTGCTTAGATATTGCTTTATTTTACAATTGTGTTGTGGGATGGATCATTTAGATTATGTCGATGTTGTCAGTGTGTGTTTAGAAATTCCCAGATTGGACACAATGATTTTAACAGGATCATTTTCATAAACCGTTGTCACGGAACTGCTTTTTTTTTAAGTGCCGTAAAGCATTAAAATTCAATATTGGGTTATTTATTGTTGTGTTTTATATTTTATAAAATCCTGATCCATATAATAACCAACATTTTTATGTATTATTTCTTAGATAACATAATGAATTGGCATGTAGTTTGTACTCCCTATCCTCATTTACTACATTTAGTCAGTAATGGGGCTCTCTACTCGAGGATTGGTTGAACAAAAACTATTTGAACATGGTCTGTTTGCTCTAGATATGTATGAAATCCCTTTTATGCTATTTCCTGACATTTTATGTCATTGATTAGCTACTGCTGTGTTGACTGGAAAAGCATTATTGCAATCAGTAACGAAAGTTGTTTTTAGAAGCAGCTGTGCAAAGATTTCATTTGTCTGTGGTTGTTTTCTTTTTAAATGTTTCCTTCCCTTCTTCCCTTTTATCCCCCCTTCTTCTTTATGTCCCGTGCTAATTTTGTCGGGGTACTTTTTAAATCTTTCCACTGCAGCGTCACAGTTAGACGTTTCTCCATCATAAGGCAGGCTTAATGGAGGCTTAATTACAGTCTGGCCCCTTTCAGATTCTAATGTTGGAGCTTTGAAGTAAGTCTGGGGAGTAAAGACGGATTAGCCACCAGCCCCTTGTTTTCATAAGCAACAAACAGCTTTTTCCGTCCCCCTATAGCAGTGGTGTGCACTGGCTCCCGGCCAAGCTAAATTCCTCTAGTTATTTCAAACTGAGATCTATGAGGAATTTTCCACCCCTTGGATGGGAATTATTTTTTCTTTGACGTGTTCAGTAGTAGTTTGTGCATTTGTGTTTTTGTTGACGCTTACGTGGGGGTTGGTGTTTTGTTTGTGAGCATATGCACAGTGGAGAAACAGGGGTCAGCATTACCTTTTTTTATTGGATTTCTCATGATCTGGAGTTCTATTTAAGGTTCATACACACACGCACACACACCCACACACACACTGTACTAGGCACTTCAGGGGGGGGGGGGGTCAGTACCTTGACTTGGCAGGAAAAGCCTATAAACCTTCCTTATTGATTGACTGCTCCTCTGTATCTTGCGTATTCCTCTGCCCTTGAGCCACATACTGCAATTTGTTTGCATGTGTGTCTGTGTGTACCACACAGCTGAAATGTGTATGCGTGTGTGTGTGTGTGTGACTGCACACCTGGGCATGGCTGCACACTGCAGATTAGGATGAGATCAATGTGTTTGAAAGTGTCAAGGTTAGAGGAAGCTGGCAGTAAACAAAGCTAAAATAGATGGGCTTTCATAAAAAACGATCTCCTTGTTCCATTCTTCCTTTATTTGTTCTTTGACTGCTTTTTTGTCTTTTTAATCCCATCACACTCCTCCTTTGTTCACCCTTCCTTTATCTGTTGTGTTCATCCCACACAGGTGGTAAATTGTTTCCTGCAGATTTCATTTTTTTTGCACCAAGGGGAAAAAGTAATGATGTTTGCGCTTTTGTGCCGATGTTGCGATGCTTGTGTCGAGTAATCCAGGAAGCTTTTCTACATCGAGGCTTGTATTGTTTTGTATTGTCATTGACGACGTACCGAAGCCTCGCTGCCCGGCTGTACCATGTGACTGGTTTGGGAAATAGTTCAGAAGGACGCGCAAGGTTTTGACAGCATTCAAAATGTGTGGTTGTGATGGAGTGGTTTTGGTCAGTCGACAGTTTGGAGAGTTTAGGAGAATCGGACAGTTTGAAAATATGCCCTGTAATGTTCATCATTGTGCTAGTCACAAAATCAGAGTTAGTGTCCTCTGCCTGCTTAAACCAATGCCGTTATCCAGAAGTGACACAGACACGAATACTAACCCCTCCTGCCATTATTGTATCATATGACAAACTACAATACAATTTCTGGCCAAATGAGTGGCTAACACACATAGGATGTATTCATTAAACACTTAGTTAATTATACATGTATGTGATACAGTATAGTAATAATATACTCACTATATGTGCACATGAAGCCTCGAGAAATGAGCCATTCATCTCACCACTAGAATATTGTTTTGTGAAGATTTATAGTGTCCTAGACAATCATTACATTTAATGAGATATTATAAGACCAAATGTTAGATCATTGTATGTTATTGTTCAAGAGGTACTTTCACTTCACGACTCACTTTTGTCTTATTACCCCCGGTGTCTTTTCTTTTTCTACTAATTAATGAATGAGAAAAAAAATAAACACTTGATGTCTGTGTAGATAAAACATTACTACTACTTATCTCACTCCCTCAGGGTCATTTGGTGCCATCGGATGAGATAACTGTGTACTACCGCTGCCAGCCAGAGGGGGAGTACTTGGACTCTGTGATTCAGGCTCACACTGACTTCATCCTGGCCACCACCAAGGCTCCGCTCCTGCAGTTCCCTGTTCCCAAAACTGCCAGTGTCATCATAGAGGAAAAGACTCAGGTATGAACATATTCCTGAAGGAATGCAAGATGATCATTTCCTCTCCAGTGATACTTATTAGATTTAATTTAAACATTTCTATAGGTGTAAACAGCCATTATAATATCACTCTGTTCATCATTTTCGCTTTGAGTAATTAACATTTTGAAATATCAGAAAAGGCTGAATCTCACTAGCTTTCTGTCATTCATTCTTTCACGCCTTTTCACCCCTGGTGTAGCTGAAGGGTGCCAACTTGGAGTTGACCATTGTAAAGGGATCCTCAGCTCCTCAGATCTCCCTAAATGGACCAGCTTGCAGCTACGTGAACCTCAGGGTGAAGGTCAACAACAAAGAACAAGGTAATACACGTGGAGGCTGGAAAGGATCTTCAAAAGGGGAAAAAAACATATTTATCAAACATGTTTCTCATAGTTACATTTTTCATTTTGGATGAAACTGTTGGTTGTTGGTATAATACTTCATGTACTGTGAAAGAAAAACATCTCACTCAATGCATTTTTCTCATTCCTCCTCTTTGAGAATCGGCTCAAGAGCATGTGTGTGTTTACGTTAATGAGCGTTTGTCACTTGATGGTTAGAATATAAGGATGTGAGCCACCGCCCACTGTAAGTAGATGGAAGTGGACCCGAATTGTGGGGCATCCCACATCTTCAAGAGAACACGACGGAACTGGAGACCCTACACCTCAGTTTTCTACAATTGTTTAGGTATCTATTTGACTCTGTGAGTGATTCTCTTTGTGGTTGTTTACTCGGTTAGATGGGGTGGTGCTGCTGGAAAACCCCAAAGGAGACAACAGACTGGATGTGGACAAGCTGAGGAAAGTGTGCAGCAGCATCTTTGGAACACAAAACACCCAACTCAAATTCTTCAATGGCGAAACTGGTGAGAAATGATCCGACTCAGAAATACGTTCAATGTGCGCTCATCTGAAACACGTTATTGAAAATCCTTCGCTTTGGTTGTTTGAGATCAAAGGTTATCACAAGTTCAATAGAAACTCAAATTACTTTCGAGGCTGTTAAGAGTGTCACCACCCAAAACTGACTGATAACCGTGGGTAGACGCCGAACTGAGCTCTAAAACATTTGATTTTCACTGGTACCCTTCAGTTATCATTCAATCTCAAAAGGTATCCATTTTCATATCAAAGTTAGTTTTTCTAGCATTACTTTCTGTAAATGTTTTGGTGCAGTTTGACAATCAAGTGGAATTAGAGAAACAATTCAGTTCAGTTTTACCAGCCGATGGGTTACACTCAAACATATTGATCATTTATTAAAGTATATTTTAGACTTGTCTAAAAGTGGATGCCTGTTTTGTTCACCCACTGTTTTGCATATTTGAATTTCCATGACAGAGCTGACCAGCAAGTCTGATCTTCAGGCTGTGAGTGGTAAAACTTTGTTAGTGACCTCAGGCTCTTCTTCACCCGGCCCTGCCCCCAACACGGATGCCCTCATGTGCCCCTATGTGAACCTGCTGCTTTGCAATGTACAGCCGGCAGGTGAGATCTCACTCACTCACTCACTCACACACACACACACACACACACACACACACACACACACACACACACCTCCCCAAAACTGTATCTGATATTGACTCATAAATCACAGAAATTGCCACCGCACAAATTAGAGAAACACAAGTACTAAAACTAACCTTAAAATGTGTCGACTTAACGTCTCGTCGTAGACTTAACGCGTTCTTTTGTTAAATGTGTAGACAAACAGACATGTTAATGAGTCCCTCATTTATATAGAAAGAAACAACTGTGTGGTTCATCTCTCTCCGTCTCTCCTCCAGAATGCCAGACAGGAGAGGTGGGAACCCTCCTGCTGCTGAACCCAGTGGGACAGAACGCACTCAATAACTCAGGCCTCCTGTCTGAGACGGCCAAGGTGTTTGGCCTTCGCAGCAGATTGCTCAAACTCTACCTGGACCAGGACCTCACCCAGGGTAAGAGACAGAAATACATA
>JAFBJT010099911.1:14474-32969 GCA_016785325.1 Chascanopsetta lugubris
CACACACACACACACACACACACACACACACACACACACACACACACACACACACACACACACACACACACCTCATGCTCTGGCCCAGGATCCTCCTCCCTCTCCTGTGGGTGCCATAGTGACATAATCTCCATCACTGCTCCCACTCCCTCAGTGCAGGTGCATCTCACTAAAGATAATAAAAACCCACTCAAGAGAATATTTCCATCTGTCACACACTTTCATGACTCGTCCTCCTCCTCCCCTCTCCTCCTCCCCTCTCCTCCTCCTCCTCCTCTCTCCTCCCTCCTCCTCCTCCTCCTCTCCTTTCCTTGTTGTTATTTTCTCTCTCTGAAGCGCGAGGCCTCGGCCAGCGTCACGCCTCACAGGACACGCCCCTCGGCCGTGACGCACTTCCAGTGGATAGGCAGAGACAGAAACCTTCTTTCATGACTCCACAGTCATCACCCATCGCTCAAGGAGCTGAGTCATCATTTGTTCATGCAAAGTTGAGGTGTCATTGCTCTAAACTTTGAGATACGTGAATGTGGCTGATCAAAGGTCTGCACATGCAGCAGCTTCCCTTTGCATATCCAACCTTCGCTTATCTTGAGCTACATCCCAACACTAAGAAATGACTTTCTAAAGGTGCATTCTGTAGGATTCAATTACATCTAGTGGGGGAAGATGCTTGTTAAATCACACTTTTATGAACATCATGTGTGATTACATCATCCATTACTGAACAAAAACAATCACTGAAATACCAGGGTTTGTGTCATAATGGCCTCTGGTGGTCAAGTTACATATTGCAGCTGAGGGTCCCTGACCTCACAGCAAACATGTAGGAGAAGGGCTGCCCACACTTAGCATTAAAACTCAAAAGGTGTTTAGTTTGTCCCTTCTGGGCCACTGTAGAAACATGGTGGCCTCCGTGAGAGTGGACCTGCTCTGTCTGAGATAAAGAAAACAACAGTTTGTATGTTCAGGTGATAAAACACTCATTCAAACATCAATACAATCATTATATAATAATTCCTCTTACTTGAGAACAAACAGCACATTTGATGTCCCGTTCCTCCAGATCTTGAGATACAGCGAAACAGGCAAATGACACTTTAATGAATAACCGATTCAATGGCTCCATTATTGGCTTTAGATTCACCGTCCATCCCCCGAGGAGCTGAATCATGTTGCTGATCATCCTCATTCACGCATGGTTCAGATTTCATGTGTATGGACTTAAACATCTCAATGTGATCGCAACACTGACAGAGGACATCTTATACCACCGACAGTGACCTACTGTCTTTCACATTACATGCGGCTGTTCCTCTCCCTTCTCCATTCGAACCCCTCATGTTGATTTGTGCTTATGAGTCGTGATCTGACCCTTTAAACTGTTCGAATGCGACTGCATCAACTCGTCCTCACCCCGCCCCAACACATCCTGTCTCTGCCGAGTCCAACCTCCGCATAAAGCAGCGATTCAAGCCCACAGCTGCAGGCCCGTCCCCCTCCTTTCCTCTGTCCTTCCCTGCATCCTCTCCTCTCCCTTCCTCTTTCCTTCTACATCCACCCTCTGATGTCAGACTCTCACTTCCTCCAGGCCCCTCCACACCCAACTGGATAAATATCTCTCCCTCAGTAAGGCGGCAGGTGGGGGGGGGGGGGCTATTACTGCAGAGATGTTAATTTTTACCTCTTCGTATATTGTTTGTTCTCTTCCTGCTCAGGCGGAGGGAAACTTCTTTCCAAGTCTTTCATCATTTCACCAGGGAGGGAACAAGAAAACATATTCTCAAGCCAAAGCACATTGGAACTGGTTTTATGAGCATAGACATCTGCAAACACTAATTAAAGAACGCACATAATCTTCTCATTTTCTCTTCTCTGTTTCTCTGTTTATATACATGTATGCATTTGCCAAAGAATAAACAATAGCTGGAGCTGCAATGGCTGTCAAAGTTTGATTTGGATCTGCTTTCAAATGCACAAAATCAGAAATATCATTCCCTTCTAAATTCCCCTAAGTAAAAAATAAAGTAAAAACTCAAAAACACAAAAAGGGGAAATAATCAGAATTATTTCTCTGATTTGGATCCACACCAAAATCAAATGGGTTCCTCCTTGACCTGAGTCACATCCTTCCAATAATCAGTTGCATAATTATTATATAATCCCAATAACGAAGAAAGAAATGCAGACGAAAACATATCCCCATTAGCGCTGTAATAACAAAGTGAGAAGTCTCAAAAAGCCAAAATGAGCCAAAATCTTACCATAACAAATGCTGAAACATTAAGTCAAGATTATATTGCTATTATTGCAGAATGTGACCATAGAGTCCCGAGGGGAATGAGAATTCAGCCGATGTATTAGGAACAAAAAGGTCAAATTGTAAAGTCAAATTCAAAATCAACATCCACGGAGGCCCGCGCTGCAAATTGGCAGCACGTTCTAATGATGAGCTCTCCACTCATAGTTCATTATCATATTATATAACAGAGTCATGGACACAGTACAAATATGAACTCCTTGTGCTTTATGTGAGTGTCTGTATTGTGTGCTGCCCCCTGCTTCGCTGGAATGCATCTCCAATCTAATCCCATGTAACTGGTCTCTATAGTAACTGGAGAACAACATCTCTGTGAGACAATAACAGTAAGATTCATCCCACTAAGTGTCAACACTAACTCTAATATTCTTTGTGTCCACACACAGGTTTCTAATAATCATTCATGTGAGGGGACTCGTTATGGGATCTTCAGCTTCATGGGTTCATTTTGGATCATTATTCTGACGCCGGGTCACTCTTCATTTTCACTGTGTGGACATTTGCATCCACAATGTGAGGGAATCCATCTTTTCATTTCCCGTCTCAGTGAATGAAGAGTATTTCCATATTTATGATTAATAATTGTAAGTGTGTGTGTGTGCGTATGCGAGAGAGAGATAGGTGGTTAGATAGATAGATAAATGGATAGGTAGGTAGACAAGTGGATAGGTAGATAGTGCCTTGCATTTACATGCTGTTCTCTGATTGGCTGCTGCGACTGAAGCCGCGCCCCTTGCCCTGCTGCTCCAGCACCAGCTGTCTCCCCCTACATACACACACAGTTGTCATTAGTGTAACGGTGAATGACTGACTCCGCACGGACACATTTCGACATTTAAAGTCGCTTTAAAGTAAAAAAAAAAAAAAAAATACAAACATTCCTCCGGTGTCCGGCGTCAACCAGCAGCACAGACATGGTTTTGAAGTCGGAGGACGGAGTTGGTAAGTTGTTTCAACGGCTTTACATTATCACTTCAAGCTAATTTAGATGCTAACCGGCTAACACAACTTTACCCATCGCGAGCTAACTCTCTGGCTAATACGGTCGAGTAGTCTAATGAGTGTTTCTCTCTAATTACCAACACAAACGGCCATAGAAGCATACAGTCATTAGACTAGCTTGCTTGTTTAATACTCAGTGGCAGGCTTTATTAGCTGGCACAAGGGAGCCTTTATTATCAGTCTGGATCGAGGCCAGACCTCATGGGGTTTTGCGCTTATTGTGCAGCACTTCATAACTCAGGGGTCTATAAATACAGTCAATGCAGCCATTGATTGGCTGGGAAGGAGGCAAATGATCCCAAAAATAATTCGGCTGTGGTGCTGACTTGGCTCAGTGAACTTTTCTGCCCAGTTTCCAGCCTATGTGGCCAAAGAGCTGGGCACAGAGGTTGCTTGAGGCTGTAAAAAGTCAGTGTAGAGAGAGAGAGAGAGGAGGAGGGGAGGGGAGGTTTGGCAAGAAAGAGGCAACAGAACTTTAGTTGGGCTTCCTCACAGCTGCACTGGTGTTTCCTCTAACAGTTGACAGGATGTGGGTTTCCATTTACAGGGAAATATCTGTCAAAACCATTGAGTGTGTGCAGTGTTAGGGTCAAAACAAGTTATAAAATAGTCTTAAGGTTCCTGATATTATGCTGAAATGATTTATTATGGCACAAATGGAATATATAATATTAACGAGGGAAGGGCAGTGAAGGAAGAGTTTTCCGGTTACCACCATTAGATGGCACTAAATCTGGCGGACTGTACCTTTAAGTTTCATGCTGTTGAAATCTACAAAGGTTTAATCAAATGGAAGACATCCTCTGTAAAGCTGTACATGTCAGATTGATTTAGATAAGATTATTATCCATTGGTTTCTTGTTCTTTCTTCATCCCCTCAGTGACACACAATCCTTATGTGTCCTCACATTTTGTACAGCGTTTTGTTTTCATCCTTTGTTGTTATTTATTTCCCTCTGCTTTCGTACTTGACGTACTTGTCTTGCCTCCAGGCTGCTCGAATGCAATCACTCACCGAGAGTTTACCACGACCACAGGGTTATATCATTACGTTCAATTTGTCATCCTCAGTCTATAGGGATCATTTAGAAACAGACAATTATGGCCTTGTGGATGCTGAAGTCAACAATTATTGCCTTGTGAACGCTGCCAGATGCTGCAACTCTCGATCTGCTCAAGTACAAATTATTTTTCTAGTCTCAAGTGAACTGCTCTGCCTTGGGGCTTAGGTCAAAGGCCACTCTGTTTTTTGTGTCTGTTTCTTGTATTCATTTCTACAAACAAACACATGTGATGAGCAGAGGGAGATGACTGTTTAACTTCTGCCTGAACACAGAGCAGTTGTTTGTAATTACTTTTTTATTTGTTGCTTATGAGATGTGAATCATCCTCATATGTCCATTTTCCTCATTTCACTCTTGTCTTGAGGATATGGCACCAAAACTGCCACCTCCCCTCCAGCACCGGTGTCCACGTGAGGGAGCCTGTGTTTGATGCTCCATTCACTGAAGGAGGGAGGAGTTGAGATGGACAGGGGAGAGAGAGAGAGAAAGCGAGTGAGAGAGAGAGAGGGTGGGGAGTAAGACAAATGAGAGTTCAAGGGTTCCCCCCCTCACACACTCACACACACACACACACACACACACACACACATACTTGTCATCCCCATCATCCTCATCCTCATTTAGCCACAGGCCCTGCTCCCCTTTCTTGCTCGCCTGCTGGAATGAGTGCCTGAGGATTAAAGGGGCCGGGAGGCTGGCGAAAAGGACCACAGGATTGGGACTGGGATTGGAAAAGATCAGACAGGACTGGATTATGACTGTGCCACTGGAGCTTTTAGCTGTTTTAGCCAGGAATTCCTGACTAATGTGACTTTGTGGGACTCTAGCTCTGGGGAGAGAGTCAAACCTTATCGTCTGACAATTTTAAATTGGAGTCATTTTTGATTTCGGGCTGCACACGGACATTGGAGGCTGGTGAAGAATCTAATCAGCGTCGTAACTTTCTCTGGTATGAACGTCAGGATTATGACACAAATGTGTAGGTGTTATGTGCGTCATTACTTCTGCATAAGAGCCATTTTACAGAAACTCGTGTTTGTGTGTGTGTGTGTGTGTGTGTGTGGTCATGTTCTTCTTCTCAGACCTCATGAGAGCTGGAAACACAGTCACACTGCCTGTTTGGTAACACTTGATTGATTAATGCAGTTAAAGTTTTTCACATGTCATTTCATCTTCAGAGGATGTGGTGTGTTGTATAACTCAGACACTGGAAGTTAGAAGGAGACAGGGTCCCCATGCATTTTTGAGAATGTAGAAGTTGAATGAGTACTTTTCTAGCCATGAAGGCAACATGGGAATTAACAAAATATTCTTTGAGTAATCTCTATTTTCCTGGATTATTTGGCACCAAATTCGAAGATCATATAAGTAGATGCAATTAAGATATTGTGTGGATACCTTCGTTGTCCAATCAAGTGTTTATTCATGGACATTGGCCAGACGTTGAATTAAATGACCTTGAAATGTCCTGAATTGTCCGAGAAAATGATTTCTCTTTAGTAACCGGAACCCTCAGAGTGTGCGAGAGCATGGACTTTGGTTTGGTTGTCCTGAGCAGCTGGTCATCACTGCTATGACAAGGTGTCCCATTACCGGCCAAAGCAAACATACACCCCCTGACCTGAGGATGTCGCAGAGCAGCTGCTTAAGGAGGCAGGAGACACGTGTGGTTATTGACAACAGAATGTGACTGGTTTTTGTGAAACCGTGACCTGAAAGAGTTTTTCACCAGCTGTCATAAATCCTCTCGCTCGCCTCCTCTCTCGATGAAAAGCCAGAGAGAGTGTGAATGCCGGTGTGTCCGCTGGCTCACTGCTCACTATTGTGTTATTCTTGTCCTCAGGTTTATAATAGGAGCCACGGCGGCCTACTTCATTCTTTCTCTCCGGGTCAGGGATGTGTGTATTATGAGTCCAGAATGTAAATAATACCAGTATCCAAGGCCGCCACACCTGTCACATCTCACACTGGACTTCTTTGAGTTTGCCGTTTGTTAGAAGTGGAGCCCTGTGGTGAAAAACCAAAGTTATTTGGAGGAATATTTTTAGCTGAGCTTGACGTTGACACTTTTTCAAACACCATAAAATACCTTCAAATAGTTTTAGTTGACTTTTAAATCCTGCCTCATCAATGTCAGCCATAACACGGCTTTACTTCCTCTCTCTCTTAATTACTTAGTCTCTGCAAGTTGTTCCCGAGGTTGATGTCGAGTAACTTGGTCAGGGAGACAAAGTAAAATGAACAGTTCACTCAGCTTGACTCCTTTAATGAGGCTGACAAACGAATCAGCAGTACAGCTTGACGTCATTGTTGCTTTGTCTCCAGGTGAAGGATTGTATTTGGTTCAGGAAGATGCCACAGTGCCTGTACAGCGGAGAAGAGATGAAGCTACAGTGAACTGTGCTGAGGTGTGATGCTTGAAAATCGGAATGAAATCATGAATGTGACACAGTCACACATTCCTCCTGCTGGTTTGAGTTTCTTATCACTCTCTTCCCTCATGTTCCTCCTCCATGTTTTCACAAGTAAAACCACAAGTCGGTCACTGACATGTCTGTGTTTTCCCTCTCTCTTTATCGCTGCTCTGCAGATATTAGGGTTTGTCGGACATGTCAACATGAACTTCTCCTCTATCGGATTGTGCAAGTGGTCATTGACAGGTTAAGGGTGTGTTTCATATAGAGGGTGGAGGACAGCAGAGGTCATTGAGCTCAACAGATGCAGTGAGATATCTTCTATTATGAAAATGAACAAAATCAAGCCGCCATCTAGAGGTTTTTGGCTCTCAGTTGTTGATGAATAAGAAAACGCTATGATCAATGAGTATTTTACCACTGTTGTAAAATACAAAAGATTAGACGCTTCTAGTTGCTCAGGTGTGAGGTTTTGTTTTTAACATGAATTTATTGGTTATTCTTGCTCAGAAAAACATCATAGACTCTAAATGTGCAGGTTTTCTTTTGATCGTTTTCTGTAAAAGACTCCGTCTTACACCCACAGTGTTTAAGGAACATCATTTGCAGCTCCTTTTTTTAAATTAATGCTTGGAAAGTCTCACAGAATGCATTGTTATTATCAGTATTTAATTGCAAGTGTGTGTTTGTGTGTGGATGCACAACAGTGACGGACAAAGGGTGTTGATTTCATTGTGGAGTTTGGGGTGTGGGTGTCAGTGTGGTGTTTTAGCAGAGTTCAGTGGTTGATGGATCAAAGGTTTCATTGCCATGGTGACACAGAGCTTTGGGACTCTCAGGTCTCTCAACCTCCATTGTACATGCGTGCCTATTAATGGAGTATCTGTGGTGTATGTGTCAGAATTTTATATCTGAGCCCCACATGTTCCTCTCTCTCCCTCTCTCCTCCTCAGTGCCTGATGACCTCAGTCCAGAGGAGAGACAGGAGCTGGAGAGCATCCGCCGCAGAAAACAGGAGCTGCTGCAGGACATACAAGTAAGAGCAACACTCTTCCTCTCTGACACTATACACATGTCCTGAGCTGACGATGAGGAGGATCTGTGTCGGGGTCAGGGATCTGGTTTTTGGTCAAATCTGATTCCAGTTCTGAATCCTCTCTGCAAATCCCTGTGATCCTCTCATTGACCATTTTTAAGCAGTTTGTTTTGGGTGGAATTAGAGTGATTTAGGGATCTATCGCTACACAAGGACAATAATACTAATCCTGACTACATGAATCAACAATCCAATTGAAAATATTAAACTGGCACTCATGTAGAGTTATAATTTCAGTGTCTTGACCTCACTGGCATTAACATAGGAATTCAGTGAATATCACTGATTTAAGTTGCTCAAGAGAAACTCATCGCTGATTAACTGATATTCTGATGTGACATTGAATACTTGTCTTTTTCAGCGTTTAAAAAATGCTGAAGATCTTCCTGGAATCAAACATAAATAATAACAGGAAGCTGATGTGATGCACATACAAAGTCCCGCAATGAAATGTCAAATATTCAAGATTGAAGGCCCCACATCATGATGGAAACCCAAAAAAATCAAATCCGGACTTCTTTGCTGTCCACGTTATAATTTCATGGATCAGAAAATGTGAAACAAAGTTTGAGCAGTATCTATGTGAAGTTCAGCTTCTCCGCCTGCAGTCTATTTCTGTTTTCTGTGCTCAGTGATTACTGCTCGGGCGAAATATTTTCTCAGCAGGGCAGCCATGAAAGAGACTTTGTTTTTGTCCTTGAAGTGAACCATGTGGTTATCTGGACTGTTGCAAGTCGCTTTCTCTCTCACATTAAATGTTTCAAATTATAGGTTCAGAATTTTCACAAAAACAATACCAGCTGTTCATGCATTCAAACAATTACTTTAAGACCTCTGTAGTCAATTCTGTGAAAGAGGCGTAAGAAAAAGAGGGATGACCTTTTAGTTGATTCCTCCAGCACAGATCCTTAATATAACTTCACTTCAAGTCTTTTTCCAATGCTGAATCGGTCACACATCACTCACCCTGTCTGTGAGATAGCACATTTAAACACTTTGATCAAAAGCAGGAAAGATTACAGCAAGATAATCATAACACTGCCAATCTGTCCTCAAAGCCATGTGTTCCTCCATGTCTAGCCCAGTGTGCCTCAGGCGCTGTGTGTATGACCACTGGAGCGTCACTGTACTCATTCAAGACAGATGATCCACTTTGTGTATGGAGGGTGTGTATGAAGTGGCTGCACCTATATATATGTTTGTGTGCCCTGCAGCTCTCTCTGTGCAGAGAGACGGATTAAACCCCAGCATCGGTTCAAATCGCAACTTTAATCCACCAATATTATTTTTATTTAGAACCGATACCAATATATGAAACTGATAGGCATTTTCATTACTCATTCAAAACTTTTATTCACATACATTTGTGAAATGTTTACTTAGTAAGTGGCGTGGCAGCTGCACCAGAGCCAAAGTAGCTGACCATGCAGGTCATTAGTAAACGTCTGATTATCAGCCAAGCAGCAGAACAGTAATTAGTTGACCCCTCACACTTTTATTTATTTAAATATTTGTAGTTAAAAGGGATAGCTAACACAGCTATCCAATTGTATGTAATATAAGTAAAGTTCTCAAATCTTTAATTATTCAATCTGCTGACAGCCCTAAAAATGTGACTCTGACTTGTGCCCTTGAGCAAAGTGACTCATTTTCACTCAGAGGTGATCAAGCCCCAACAATCACAAAGAAATGTGAATGTCAATTATCATAAATAATCATAAATAAAATGCTTCTAAGCTCTATAGAGGCACAACACACACACACACACAAAGAAAAAAACAAAAAAAACATGTCTTCTGGGCAACGGCGCTCTTCGCAGATTGATGGGAGTTTATTGCCGAGATTGGCTCTTGTTTGGCGTTTCTCCCCTCTTAGGCCCCGCCCTGTCTTGTCCCTGGGGGCAAACGTTTAATGAGCCGTAAAATATTCCAGTAATGGAGACGGAGGATGTCGGGCCTTTATGCTGTGTTGTAACCATGGAGACGTACATGCAGGAATCCAGACAGAACCAAAGTTATTTACCGTGGGCGAGGGTGATGCAGCCTGGTTTTTCACTCCCTCCGGGGTTTTTATATATATATGATAATAACTCCAAACTGAGACAACGGCTGCGTCCCCTTGTGTTTCTCCTCTATCATTATCTCAGTCCATTTCTGCTGCGCTCAGAGTTTCTCCATCTGTCTCCTTCCTCGCTGCTCTGTTCCTGCCTCCGATCAGCTCCGCTAAGCCAGTCAAAGTCTTTGATCCTGCATACCCCAGACTCTTGTGTGACACTTGGAACAGAGCAGGGCAGGGCAGGGCAGGCTGTCCGGGGGGAGTGAGCGGATAAATCTAGGTCAGCTCAGGGGAGAGGAGAGGAGAGGGAGAGGCGAGGCTGCTCGGCCGTCGCTGACCCTTGAACAGGTGCTGTAGCTCCTAGAGAGGATTTTCTGCCGAGGATGGCTGCTCCACATAACGCCTGCTGAGAGGAAGAATGAGTCAGACGCAGAGAGGGACCACTATCTGCACCTTTTGTTACCTCTTTTACTGGGTCATTTCTTAAGTGAGACGTGTTTGTGCGGTCAGTGAGTCTGGAACAGACGAGCATGTATAATGAATTCTGCTGTTATTCACTTCAAAGCGCCTGGGTCAGCCCAGTACTCAGAAAAAACTTGAAAAACTGATTTCTGTTTCATTCCTCATCTCTCTCTCTCTCTCGCTCTCTCTCTCTCTCGCCTCTCGCCTCTTTTCCTGCTCTCAGAGACTGAAGGATGAGATAGCAGAAGTGACCTGTGAGATTGAGAGCCTGGGCCTGACTGAAGAGAGGTAAAGTATCTTTCAAAAGCCATTTCTGTGTGTGGGCAGATGCTTTGGTTTTTTTTTCTCCTGGAAGTGCGTTCTTCAAGAATCAGTCGGACACGCAACACTTACGCTCGACCAATCATGAGTCAGTCACCGCTGATGAATTATGACGCTACGAATTATGAACTGAAACTTAACCAAACGTAGAAATATGAACATGTATACATCAATGTGATAAGAACAACATAAGATAAAGAGGCTTCGTATGTGATCTATGCTGCAGTTGTCCACAAGGGGGCAAGAAAAACAATTTGGCTTCACTTTTAAGTAGCTGTTTGCTCCTGCATCTTTTTACAATCTTGTATGTTTAGCTCACTAGAATGTGTCACAGTTGCAATTGTCAACAAAACTGAAGTCTGTTAATTTCTAGTTTATGAAGTGATAAATCAATCAATAACAATCCTTTGTGGGAGTCGTGATTATATTACCATTTCTTGTGTGTTTTTAAAGTAGGTCACTGAGCTTCTATATTTAAACCCTTTATATGTTTTCAAGGAAAAATATGCAAAGGAACAAACAGATGGCCATTGGCCGAAAGAAATTCAACATGGACCCAAAGAAGGTGAGAGCAAATTTCTCCTCATATGACAGATTAAGCGAAGTGCTAATCCTAAAGATTATTAAAAGTATAATCTGTTCAGTAAGAGTACAGAAAATAATGAGTCTCTCCGAAGTTCTCATAGAGAGAGTGCTCAATACAGATATACTTTGACCAGTCATCAAAACTAGAAAATAACTATATGGATACAGACTGTTATTTAGCTGTCCAAAAAAAACCCTGGCGAATTCTTTTCATTTGCTGATGCAGGGGATCCGTTTCCTGGTGGACAGCTCCCTGCTGAAGAACACCAGCAACGACATTGCCCAGTTCCTCTACAAGGGCGAGGGGCTGAACAAAACCGCCATCGGGGATTACCTGGGGGAGAGGTAAGTCATGCTCCCTCAAGTTCCATTGACCTGTCATGTTAATACATATTTATATGTGAAATCAAGCCTCATCGATAAACGGTATTAAACTATATATTTTGAGCTGAGGTTACATCAGCCTTTTTAAAGGATGATCCATTAATCTGTTTTTATCTGATTCTTCTCATCCATCTACTTCATCTGCCAACTCCAGGAGCTTAACAAGTTCAGTTGCTGATCCTGTTTTTGTTCTGTTTACACCCCCCTCCCTCCCCCGTGTGCACGTGGCGCTGTTATTTTTGTGCCTGTGTGGGATTTGATTCGTTCCTTGATGTCCTTTGCAGAGATAACTTCAACATCGAGGTTCTTCATGCCTTCCTGGACCTGCACGAGTTCACTGATCTGAACCTGGTTCAGGCTCTTCGGCAGTTCCTGTGGAGCTTCAGGCTGCCGGGCGAGGCTCAGAAGATCGACCGCATGATGGAGGCGTTCGCCCAGCGATACTGTCACTGTAACCCCGGAGTGTTTCAGAGCACAGGTACCACGGTGTTTGTTCATCCAGAGAAAACAGGAAAGACAAGGTGAAAAGATAATGTCTACATACATTTGTCCAAGCTTGTTTAATCGACATTTCTCTCTTAATTCCACTACCACATGTTTTGTAAACCAGAGGGGAATAAAGTAATATTCATTTGAATTACAAAAAATGTAAACAATCCTTTAACACCACAGCACTTTTCTCAGCAATGTTACAATGTAAAATGAAACAAATAACTGAGACTGAGTGTGAATGGAATTAAATAAAGTATGTATACAGATTTGTAATCTATTGTTGTTGTGCGTTTACAGATACTTGTTACGTGTTGTCCTTCGCTGTGATCATGTTGAACACCAGTCTACACAACCCAAACGTGAAGGACAAACCATCTGTTCAGAGATTCACAGCCATGAACAGAGGCATCAATGATGGAGGAGACCTGCCGGAGGAGCTGCTCAGGGTGAGGGATGTTGCATTCACACCACATTTACATGACAGGAAAATCTCCAGTGTTCAGATGTTGTCCACAGGCACTCAAATTCCGCTGCCAATGATATAACCTGAATCTATTGTCCCTTTAATTCCCTCTCATACCGTACATCGAAAAACATTTCCTCAAGCTCTGTCTTTGTCATCCGCAGAATCTGTACGACAGCATCAAGAACGAACCCTTTAAAATCCCAGAGGACGACGGGAACGACCTCACACACACTTTCTTCAACCCTGACAGAGAAGGGTGGCTCCTGAAACTTGGTATGTGCATTTGTTTCAATAGTAGACCAGATCATTTTGAATTTGACAAGCTCAGTTTGACTGCCCTATAGTGGACTGGATTTGTAATTGCAAAAAAAAGAGCAAATGTGACTGAAAGTTTATATGAAAGTTCTCATGTGTTGTTTTTGTTTTTGTTTCATGGGTTTTGACTCCAGGAGGTATGTACCCTCATACTGCCCCTGCTTTAACGCTCTGCTTTGCTTCTGAGCTGCCCCCTCCCTCCTCCTCACTGTTTTACCCCATGCTGCCTACATGTACACACCTCTACACCACCGTTTTAGTGTAATGAAAGACAGATCTTTCATTTCTGTATTTAATTCCACACTATCCTGGATGTGAAAAAGCCAAACAAGTCGTTTCACATCTGCTTCTAACTGCTGGACTCTGACCACTGACCCTCCTTTTAACTTCAGCTCAGTTTCAGCTGCTGATTTGTGTTAGTTTGCTTGATTGTTGCCGTGGCACAGTTCCCAGCTTCACCTCTAACCAATGACGTTTCCCGCCTCCACTGGAGCAGCAGCTCATGTGCGCTCTCTCTCCTCAGGTGGACGAGTGAAGACCTGGAAGAGACGCTGGTTCATTCTCACAGACAACTGCCTCTACTACTTTGAATACACCACCGTGAGTAGTGATTCCAGGCAGAGGTGTATTTACGAAGCAACATTTTGAGGAAGTTATATTTAACTCTTTCACTCTGTAATTGTTTCTTTCTTTGTTTACAAGGACAAAGAACCCAGAGGAATCATTCCACTGGAAAACCTGAGCATCAGAGAAGTCGATGACTCCAAGAAACCGGTAAACAATTTACTTCTCATTATGTGAATGTCAGCTTCTCCTTTTTCTCTCCACAAGAGGGTGCCACATAAACACAGACAACTTTTAGAAACTAAGTTTCTATAAGTCGCTTTTCACTTCACTTGAAAATTCTTGTACTTATTCAAAATAAGTAGTTACTACAAACACCACTCCATTAACAACGTAAAATAACTAAATGAATTCCTCATGGAGGTTATGATCAATTATGTGAATTTCTCTTCAGTCTAAATTGATCCTAAGAAAGGGTAACTCACTATAAATGATTCCTCTAAAAGAGTATAGTAAACAGGATTTTACAGTTGGTATTTGTAAACACTACGGTCAAAGTTGGCCCCTCCTCCCCTTCCCACCACCACCGATAGGACTTAGTGTGTGCACAATGCATACTGCAATATACAATATTGTTGGGACTTTACATTTGTTGTTTAACTGCTGACACTTTAGCAAGTGAATTTGGCAACACACTTTAAAAATGTTTCCTGGAGTTTGTTATTGACTTGCCGTTTTCTCACCAGAACTGCTTCGAGCTCTTCATCCCAAACCACAAAGATCAGGTGATCAAGGCCTGCAAGACGGAGGCGGACGGCCGCGTCGTCGAGGGAAACCACACCTTTTACAGAATCTCCGCTCCCACGACGGAGGAGAAGGACGAGTGGATCAACAGCATCAAGTGAGTCTGAACTCCCTCCTTCCTGCATGTGGTGATGATGATGATGTCCTGGTCATTTTCGCATCCCTCTCTTACTTTCAGAGCCGCCATCAGCAAAGACCCGTTCTATGAGATGCTGGCCGCTCGGAAGAAGAAAGTGTCGACCCTGAAGGGGCTGTGAGGCCGCCGAAGGTAAAGCGTCAACATGACGAGGACAGGTTCGATTCCTGAACGCAGTAAACTGGAAGTGGACCTAATATTTCTACTGCTGAAGCGACACTCGGACATGCGACGAGGGAGTGAGCGTTAAAGAGGCTTTCCCTCGTCTTTACAGGTTTGAGTCTTTCATTTCACATCTCCACAACGTTTGTTTATCTTCTCCAACATCTCCGTTTTTAAAAACCACTACCGTTACCGCTGGTTTAGACTCCCGGCCCCTTTTTCAGATCTGCTGAAATGATCGTGTGTCCATTTCATCTCAAAGTTGCGTTAAACAGACAGTTTGTTACACAGAGCCACAGCTACACAAACATCTCACAAGCTGGAAAACACGTGGGGACGTTCGTTCGACAAGAAACTTCTCAGTTTCATTGCAAAATAATGGTTTTTTTTCCATTTGGCTGACGTTAAAACGTTTTGCATCCTCTCATCTGCATCGAAATGAATACCCAACTGCTTTTTAAGGTTTAAGGGTATCTGTTTAAACATTGTAGTACATATTCCAGATCAATAGGTGGTGATGTTACACATTTCTTAGCCTAACTGCTCACACGCACAGTGACAAATTTGTGATTCCGCTGACCATACTATGATAGAATTGGTCGGGATACGTCTGTTGAGGAGGCAGAAGTTTACAATGGAAATGCTGGACGTTTACAGTATAAATCAAATATTCAAATATGTAACTTTGATTCAAAATCTCTAAAGTTGTCAAGAAGTTTATGACCAATCTGTGTTGTGATCAGTTGAGGCCTTGGACTGAACTCTTAGCGTAGACGTGTCCTATAACACGTCAGTGGTTTGGTCCGTTTCCTCTGAACATCAGTGTTACGTTCTGCTGCAATTTAAAAAGCCTGTTTTTTCTAAAAGCCTGTTTTCTTACTCATGTTGCTCCTTTTGTCAAAGCACTGTTTATAGAATCGACAGCAATGCAAAAATATTTATTTATCCAGTTCTCTTGTAATTTATTTTCAGTTCCTGTGTTATTAAATCTTTTGAAAACAAAATTTTATCCCGATTCAGTTTTTTATTCAATGATGAATATTTATTTCTGATCGCCTCAAATTTAATTGAAACAAGGGGGTAGGATTCCCTTTTGTCCAGCACAGTGAAAAATACACATGGAGAGTGTTTTAAAAATTCTGCACTTCACCCTTTAATTTACAAAGATAATTACATACAGACACTGTACAGTTCGCTTTGATTACCGCTATGGGCAGAGCTGTAAACACACTCCCGTCTCTTATAATCTGTGATTTAAGGCTCCTTGTTTCACTTCACCACACCCGCCTATTCACCTCCATCACACCGGGCACACGCGCACTCATCCAGATTCTGTTGCTTTCAAACACTGTACATGCCACATGTGCGTGTAGAGATGTACAAACATTAGAAAAACGTTTCTGTTAGATTGGTCTGCAGAGTTTCACAGAATGGGAGCTAATTTTATTACGTTAAAGAATATTTAACAGAGGAATCATGATGCAGGGTGTTTAACTGTTTAACCGTTCCTGTGCGTGCGTGTGTGCGTGTGCGTGAACATTACGGTCGAGGCGAACCAAAAGACAGCGACTCCCGGCTCTCGCTCTGGTATGGACCGATTTCCGCGTAGATCCTTCAACCTCAGGGTCAAATTCTGATGATTCCTGCCCAACACAGAGAAGAAATGTTAGCAGTTTGTAGTATAGTTAATGTGCTACTTTATCACCAAGGACCTTCAATGACACCGTTCTACTGAATCAGTTTGTCTGGTGATGTTATTAGAAACAGTAAATATTTACTAGCGAGAATGAGAGATTTCCAGTATCAGAAAATATATACTATAATAATAAATATATTGAACATTTCAAAAATTGTATATAAACTGGCACCTCATTCATTTCAGAAATATAAAGATTCACTTTAAACCAATATGAGATCATTAACTCACACATACATACTCCCAAACCATGGAGTCACAAAGTGAGAACTCAAGTATAAATGGAAAAACATAGGAGTTCACAGATTTGCCACTAGAGGGCAGTCGGCTGCATCACAAGCAGACGACACAAGCTGGAAGTGATGTTGGGACCGGACCACATCTGGAGTCGTTCCAATCTGTTGTCAACAGCCTCTAACAATAGACGACCTTTTATCCTTGAAACCGGTAAACGTATTGTTCAGTAGGTCTATGTTTGTTTTTCCTCTGTCAGGAAGAGCAAAGAGATAAGCTGTAAACAATACACACAGGTTAATGAGCGAGAGCAAGAGAGACAACGAGCTGCTCGGCGTATAATCTTTGCCACAGAGCTCAACAGCACACAAGGGCAGTTTCACAACACTGTGTTCTGTCAATCAATGTCCTAAGTGCTCATAAACAACCTCCTAGACTGTAGCTGACTGACTTTATGTATTCATTCACTTGTATCTAATGGTTTATTAGGTGTGATATTACTACACGTGCACCACTGAGTTTTATTTTTTAAAATTTTAAACAAATTCGATTTATTATTAAAGTATGAAACAACTGTGACCCTCAGTTGATAATTATTTCCCGTTACATTCAATACTGTGAATATGCCAAGAGATAGGGATGGGGCGCTGTGTGTCCTCTACATGTGTACGTTCCATTTATTGGAGTGACTTATTTAAATAAATTAACAGAATAATAATTAGAAAGATGTGTATTTACCTTTGTATTTGATGCAACAAGTACAAGGATTTCTTTTGGATTTGTAATAAAGTTTCCAGTTAAACAATAAATAAAAAACAGACCCACCATTAGACCTCCTTTGTGTAAGGGTTTGGTAAAAACAGCTCTGACAAAACTATAATAATTACCTGAGTACAATCTACTTCCATCACTGAATGATAACAGTTGCATCAATATAAATATCAATATAATAAGTGACATAATATCACTAAAATGTGAAGTGTTGAAGGAAATGACTGAGTAAACAGCAGGGACTATTTTCTGATGCGGGTTGATACACTTTTTTCAGGCTCGAAAAAGTAAATAAAAATATTGTTCCATTATACAAATGGAACAATATTTTTATTTTTATCATAAAAAGTTCCCAGAAAAATATCAATTTTCCAAACTGCAACCATCTGAATTGACGTTTAAATAAAGATCTTTTAAAAAGGTGCAATATGTGAAATGTTCAATCACTTGAGTGTATAATCTTTCCATTTCCTGGAAAGCAAATCTCTCCACTGACAAACAGCCTTTGTAGCTGTTGTGATAACAGAGGGCCACCACGGGTTCTCGTGCATTCTTGGAGGGGTGAGGTGCTGTGAGGCGAGTGGGATCCTGCTCTACAGTTCTCACTGAATCCTTCACACTGCACTTTGGAGAGGAGAGCTCTGCAGCTGAATCAGACCCAATCTCTTGCCGTGTCAGGTCACAGCTGCTGTCTGATCTTTCAGGGGTCGACGTGACTTTCAGCTGGAGGTCGACGCTGACGGCTGTTTCTCTCCCCTGCCTCCGAACGTCTGTGTTCCTCATTGTTCAGGAGGCATTTTTTTCTCCTTTGTTTTCTTGTTGTTGAACGCTCCGGCGCGTGAAAGATGAGCTATAAACGGGTTGTTTCCTTTTGGCCACACATCACTCACATTGTTTTTTTCCCCTCCACTCCGTCCAGGTAGTGATAAGACACCACCCATTTACCGTCATGATCCCGCCTGTGACACTTCCTGTTCTCAGAAACGAGGAGAAAAAAAAATATAAAATACAAACAACTGCTGAGTGGCTTTGGCCCAAATCTACAGCCCAGATCATGAAAGTCTCCTCTCCGGGGAGTAGAGTTTTTTTGTTTTTTGTTTTTTAATCTACCCCTCTTCCTCTCCTGTGACTTTTACTCTTATTCTTTATCTCCAC
>JAFBJT010099911.1:33158-62025 GCA_016785325.1 Chascanopsetta lugubris
CCTTCCCAGTTTGGATCTCTTGCTTTTCACCCAGGCCCTCTCAGTGTGTGTGTGTGTGTGTTATTGTGTGTACACACTCATACTTATTGTCCTCTTTCCATAAGACCACCCTCCCATCTACTTGGCCTCAGCCGTTAGGACCTCAGATGCTTGTGTGCCAGTTGTTTGTAATTCATGTCACAGGAAAACACCAGTAAGCTCCTGAAGTGGCAGCACACTCCGGTGCATCGATCGGTCTGTGGAGCTGCACTTCATAACAGACACATGAGCTGGTGTAGCTCAATAACACATAACTAATTCCTGGAGGTGCTGTGTGTGTGTGTGTATGGGTATGTGGGTATGTGTGTATGTGTGTGTGTGTGTGTGTGTGTGTGTGTGTGTGGTCAATCCTGAGCAGCATTTCAGACGGAGGTGAAACATCCCATGTGTTTTCAGTTTTATTTTGAGTGTTGATGATGTCACAGCCAATAGCAGATGGTCTTTTCATGGGTAATATATCTTTGGCCACTTCGAAGTGTAAGTCACTAGAATGGTGGCGCTGAAATGATCTCAGAGATGTAATAGCAGTCAGTAGATATTTGTTTTTTCAGGTCTAATATTTGTTGATCGTGTGGAGGACAAATATCTCTCTGTCACCAGGGCTTCAGAACTGAGTAGCTGTGACTCATGTAACATCAAACCATTCAGTGTTTTGGGGTTGGACCTTCGCTGACGTGGAGAGTTGAGTAAACACATTGATGTGTTTGAAGAACCTGATACAGGAAGTGCGCCGAGCACCAAACAGCGGTATTTGAGACTTCTATATCGGTTACCTCAGCTGATTATGAGGAAAAGGCATTTGTAAATGCAGATCAATCTATTTAGGTTCCATAACTACCCAGAGTGATTGTGCACAGAGCCCTTTCAGCGTTGTAGTGGCTGCCATACTAATAGTTGTAGTTGTCGCTTTATCTTGTGGTGCCAGTTCGAATGAGTGAAATCCACACTTCCATCTCACCATGTGCTATCATGTTTATTCCTTAAACCATGTCAGAATATCACAGTTCTTCTTGCAAACAACACTTGAGGGTGACCAACAACAGCAACAATGGTAACACATCTCTTAATGGCATGTAACACCTGCCCTGTCGGCACCTTGCCCCCAGACGCAAGTGTCTCTGCACCACTGACAGTGGCAAGAAGGAAATGACAACTGGCATACACGTCCTCTGAACTCCAGAAGTGGCTCTCTTCCCCTATTAGAGTCGTTGGGGTTTGTCTAGACTCGGTTTTTACTCATATTTCTGTGCATCTTATTCTTCTCATACTGAGAGAGTGGCTGTCAGGGCTGTGGGGTTAGAGGAAGAAGATAGTGACGGGCCTGCTCTATGGGCTGCATAACACATTAAGAACAAATGCAGAGGTTTGACTTTTTGTGTTTCATGCACCAGTGAGCAGATTTAATAGGAGAGAATGAGGCCCCGCCCCCGACACTGTATCCATTTCTTATTATACATCCACAGGGAAAATAGAACAGGAGCAGAGACAGCTGCAGAAGAGTCAGAGTGTAACGCTTTTGAATTGATGTGTGTTGATTGTTAAAAAGATAAACATGACCAAAGAGTGCACAAAGAAATACGCCACATATACCCATAGAGGGCGCCAGCGAATGGGGGGGGGGGGGGGGGGGGGGGGGGGGGGTGGGGGGGGGGGGGGGGGGGGGGGGGGGGGGGGGGTATTTCCATCTCAGACCAGAACTTTCCCGAGGTTCTCTTCCTCACATTATCTTACACTTTTAATCTCTGTATTTGTGTTTTAATGAGGGTAAAGACTTCCTCTCCTTTCACAACAACAATCATTGCCCCCCTTAACTCTGTAATCGTCTCTCTGCCGCTTCTCACACAAGATTAATTTGTGTCCCTGCCTTTGTTGCCAATGCTAATGATCCTCTTTCAGCGACTGGGAGACTTTCCTGCGGCTCCGTGTGTGTCAGCACTGTCTCGATGCCATCACGGGGCTGGTCTGTGGCATCTCAATGAGACGGGCCACCTCGGTGTGAAAGCTGTCCTGTTTTTCCCCCTGTGCCTGCGGATATAACGCTCGGGGCCGTCCCTGCCGGCGCTCCAGCCTCCTGTGTGAATGTAAAGCTGGATCGTCCACAGAGACTTTGTCGGTGACAGGTTCGCAGATGAATGAAATGCACTCATTTATTGTGTCCTCGCTTCTTATGTGTCCTTGGATAGATACTTGTATTCTTTTTTATTTATTTATTTATTTTCTTTCTCGGAAGCTTCCAGTGTTAACGATGCTATTGGGTCGGAGTGAGAATTCGTGATTGACAGCCGAGACTGAACTATGATTGGTTGTTCATGTTCATGAAGTTCATGTCTTGTTGGCGTTCTATGTCTGTGCGAATGATGGTAAAAGGACATCTTGTATCTTCCTGTGCTCCATCTCAGGTCTGAACCCGGGGACCGTGTGTGGGGAAGGAAAAGCTCTCAGACATGAGAACATGATGAATACAGTCAATTGCTTTACCTGCACTTGCAGCCAGGAGTAAACATGTTTGTGTTTGTCTGTGTGTGTCTCCGGCCTGGAGGATGGAGGCAAATGAAGCCATGAGTATGATTTTCTCGAATAGATGGGGGCTATTTTTAATCTCCGGGCAACAGAACAAGGCCTCGAGGAGTTCTGAGGACTATCTTCCTAATTAAGCCAATCAGTTATGTAAACAAAGTGTTTAAAACATTGCCAGACAGCCCGTTTAACCCTTATTTTGTATTCATGCTTAAGTTATTATTTCCTCGTCGTTCCGACTCCTCATCCTCTCCGGTCCCTGTGCTGAATCTCTCTGCAGTGCGCACAAACTGACAGGGTAATGTAAGCTCGCACAGTGGCATACGAACAAGAAACCAAAACAAACAATGGCATGCTCATTCGGGATTCGCCCAGAGATTCATTCTGCAGCCGCCCCGTCCGTCCTCCGTCTGCCTGCGTCTCTCAGTGGGAGCAGAGAAGACATCTGCTTTCCACATCCCTCCTCTGACCCACAAGGCCACCGACGTGCACCTCTGCTCTCGTCTCCCTCTCCATCCTCGTGGGCTCTGCTGTTTCAGCTGACGCCACCCAGGCATGCGAGTGGAAGCTGGAGTTAGTGTGGTTATTATTATTATTATTGTTATTATGGAGGTTAGGATGGAATGTCCTCGCTTCCACTGCTCCGACCTTGCGTTATGTTTAACTCAAGGGTGTCCCAACTTGTCCACACCGCTGCGGCTACCACCAGCTATGCGGGGCCCAGGAAGTGGTCGGACGTGTGTGTGTGTGTGTGTGTGTGTGTGTGTGTGTGTGTGTGTGTGTGATGACACACCCATCCACCCACACACTCCCCGGGTGAGAGCATGGCAAAGCCTGGGAGCTGGAGCTGCAACAGCTTTGGGCTGTGGTTGGGCTGGTTTTGGTGCTCTGCCCTTCTCCACCCTGTAGATCCACACACACACTGGCCAGTGAGAACCTAAAGTGAGCATACTAGTGGCTTCAGTGCAGCTCTGGATGCTCTGGGTGTTTCCTTTACTCAGCATGTGCATGCATTTTCCCACCCTAAAAATATGCCGTTCACACCAGCAGTGCTCCAGGCCCATCTTGAGATAATCAGAGGCAGTGTTTGTCAGATCAGAACTGGTTTTGACTGGAGTGATGTTGACTTGTTTTCAACCCCTTATCTTGACATTGCAACCATACAGACTTTCTGCTTTTATCAGCGGGAACCGTTGCATCCCGGCCTCGTTGCTCCCAAGTCAGAGATCGAGTCTGACTGATGTGTTTTCGCCAGATGCTCGTATGAATGCTTTATGGTTCACAGGTGCAGTCCTTGCTCTCTGAGACGCCTCTCCTCGTGACTTCTGTCCGCCTTTAACGTGGCCCAGCAGGAAACTGCTGGATCTGTTTGTTTAGCATATGTCACCACCTCACATGCACGAAGGGAGGAGGGTCATGGATGTTTCCAGGGTGAACCTCCTCGGTTTGAATTCACCCACTGAGAAAGAGTTGCTTTCAAGGAATGCCAGAACCGTCCCCCCCTTTTTAAGTCTCCCTCTTAAGGCTACTCTGTGTACCCACAGAAACAATGGGGCCATCACTGCAATGTTGCCCGAAACACAAAACCTGTTCTGGTGCATGAAATGCCTAAGGAAAGGGGCTCAGGGGCCTGGGGAGGGGGGTTGTAAGAGTGGATGCACTCTTCTAGAATTCCTGAACAACTGCAGTGTCGGATTTGCCAAGACTAGTGCACACGGAGTTCAGCAAGAGAGCAATGACACGGGGGTTTTAGCCAATATTTCCAAATTAGCGTGGTTCTACCCAACAGGGCTAAACGCTGGGTGAATGCCCGAGTTGAGCGCGCGTGAATACACACTATCATTGCTCGCTTGCAAGGGCCTTTTTCAGCATTAATGCTTAGCCTGACTGGAGGCGTCGACGTCATCAGGACCAAAGGGTCTGAATCAAAGCATTTGCTAATCTGAATTTGTGTGGCCCTGGGTTTCAGGTACAGTGTGTGAGATGTGGTGACATCTACTGGTGAAGTTGCCTTCTGTATCCCTCACCTCCATCTTCCACCCTCGAGCATGCAGGAGAACCTATGGTAGACCTCAGACCTTGCCACATTAGGCTCAGACGATGTTCATTATGTTCGCTTCGGGATACTGTACAAACATGGCAGCCCCCGTAGAGAGGACCCGCTCCTGATGTATTTACATCAGGAGCATTCAAAGGACTCATTTTGGGGTCATGTGAAAAGAACATCATACATTCAGGTGATTATACATTCGTAGAATGTCAGTATATGATATTTATGGATGGATAAAGGTGACAAAAAAATGTGCCAAAATCTTTACACACTGCACCTTTAAGTTAAGGGACATGTGAACTTGGTGAGCTGTGAATAGGATAGGATCAGGCATGAGTGCTTCGTGGTTGAAATTAGTGATAAGGTTTAGGTTCAGGTTTCCACACTGGGTGGAATTAAATGCAGTAAGTCCCAGGAAGGATAGCTATGCAATCGTGTGTGTGTGTGTGCGTGTGTGCGTGTGTGTGTGTGTGTGTGTGTGTGTGTGTGTGTGTGTGTGTGTGTGTGTGTGTGTGTGTAGCCTTGGGGCGTTCTGGCACGCTGAACCATTGCAGGGGGAGATGCCAGGGAAAGGTTTACCCCTTCTAAGACCCTTCTCCTCAAACAAAGCTGGACCACTGGAGCTTTCTGCTCGGAGGCTCTCTCGGTATGTTGAGGGATATTTTAAACTAGCAAATGTTTAACTTGCCTTTATTGCAGAGGCTTTGTGTGGACATCACCGTGGAGCACTGTTCCCACTCAGTCCTCGAGTGCAAGCACAAATGAAAAATTGTTTAATTGCGGGTTCTACTGAGCTGCGTGTAAAACATTCAACCGACGTCCTTGTCTTGTTCCCGTGGCAATGGTGGTGCCGCTCGGTCGACACGATAACAAAGCTTTGTAGTTCAAACAAAAGTATTTATTAAAGATTCTTATTTCTCTCACTGTTCAACTCACAAAACACATTCTTTATCTTTCAGCGCAGCAAGGTGAGGTTTATTATTTACCATAACACGGCTATTGTGTGTTTGAATGCAAATATCAGATATATCCCGGCCTTGTGTCCTCGTTGTTATGCATGGATAATGTCTTTGAATTTGTCCATTTGCACTGTGACTATCTGGACAGCAGCAGATGATCATCACATAGTGTCGATGTGTAAACATGTCGTTGGCCCTCGAATGCCCCGAACGTCTGTTTTCCATCCTATTTTATATAACACATACACATGTATACTATATATACTGTGTATACACACACACACACACACACACACGCACACACACTGCATTAGTTTCTGTATGTCCACTTGTGCTGACCCTTCACTTGTCCACTCCTCAGACCTAAGGACGGCACTTACCATGCGTCCTTATCTAATCACAGTCCCATTGACCGGACATGCTGCACAAACAGCCCCGGCACTAAGCATTTACTGCCCCGCGTGAAGGGGTGATAACACTGGCCTGTGTGGAGATGATAACATCTGATGTTCATTTGCACTGTATCTCAGCAGTTTTCATTTATATGAGCAATTATTATGTTTAACTATGCAGTGAGGCGGAGTTTATGGGCCTGTCCTTTATCGTATGGTTGGTTGGTTTGTTAGGAGGATTCCGCACGGACTACAAATTCAGGGTATAACCCCCCCCCCTTCCCCCGACCTCCCCCCTCCACCATTTTGAATTAATTGATTAGTGTTTTTCTCATCTCCACTCCCACATCAGAGACTTTCCAACTGTGATTTCCCTATGAATTCACAAGATACTACACATTATCTCTAAGAATGAGTTGTAAAGATCTGTGTAGATTTGAAATAAATCCCCAACAGCAAAGATAACATCATCTTTTGAATAGACAAGCTTATGCCATCACAGTTTTGACTTGTCAATTTCATGCTCCCCCTTCGACCCAGTACTGTCCACCTCTCAGTGAACCCATCACTCTAAACATGCATGCGTCAGTCTTTCCACCGAAGGAGCATTTCTTGGCATTATTGATGAATCAGCAATGCAAGGGGAGGTCTACATCATGCCCTTTTTCAGAATGTTTCTCAAACAAACAAAAGAACATTTTGAATGGACTGATGCATGGAACCACCACCCCATCAAATGTTATTTGATCTAAGTGCATTTATATGCATCATAAAGATGCTGTGGATCCTTGAAAGTATAAGCACCACTCTTCTTTACTGCAGGTGCTGCTTTACCACTGTGTTCACATATTATTTAGTCATCTCTTCACTTCCTATAGCTGTCATCAGGCGCACGTATTTTGGACTGTGTGTGTGTGTGTGTGTGTGTGTGTGTGTGTGTGTGTGTGTGTGTGTGTATATCTGTGTCTGTGTCTGTGTGTGTGTGTGTGTGTCTGTGTCTGTGTCTGGTTTGACAGCTGAGGCTCTGATGTTGCCATTGAACCCCACCCAACCACAGACACATACTCTGGTGCATTATAAGGCTACTCTCTGAAAGGGTGTTGATAGACACACACACACACACACACACGCACACGCACACACACACACAGAGGAAGTGAGTCACACATGACATCAGGATATTATCAGTGTGCTAAATGAAAAGCTGTTTTGAAGTCATCATTAGTCAGAAGTGATAGCTGCAGTTTGTCAACCTCTGGTTCACACATGCTCCCTCACACACACTCTCACACACACACACACACACACACACACACACATACACACACACACCCACACACTCCCCACCAGACAGTGACTAATCATGTGTCTCCTTGAGCAAGGTCCAGTGAATATTCTCAGACAGAGTGGGGCTTTGTTCAGTGTATGTTGTCCTCAGTGAGACTGTCACTGACTCATTGAGAGACATAGATGGAGGTGGTGTAATAACTGGATATGTCCCCATTCTCAAAGCTCCACCATGCATCCCCAGGTGTATGTATATATATATATACACTATCTGGACACCCACATATGAATGTATATCGTCTTTACACACTTGAAAAATAATGATCAAAACCTATTGTATACTTTATATTTATTTTTGTCGGATGTTGTTTTATTATTACATATTCTTACTTTATATCACCAATTTCTGGTATTTCTCAAAGTGGAGCAGTTTGTGTCTCATCATAATTCTATTTTTGTTAATTCAACTCACTTACCGGATATTCAGTGATTCACCGTGGGTGTTTTCAAACATGAGCTCCGGAGAATGTCAACACGGCTGCGCTCAGATTTATTTTTGCCATCTGGCCACAAACAATTTGGGAGAGCATAAAGGTGCCGGGTGGTGCAGCAGGCAGAGAGAGAGCGGCGAGACATGAGTCCTGCTTATATTTGCTCTTCTTCAGTATCAACCTAAACGCTCACTGCAGACTCTTCAGAGTCTGTGCATTGTGGCTGATATTAAACATTTTTAAGGGAAAGTCTCTCTTGCTTTGTCACATATAGCTCCCATCTGAAGTCGGGAGATTCTCTGGCGCTTCAGTGTATTAAAGCAGCTTTACTCACTTCGTTTGTGAGGTGGACAGAGTTGTTGAATCCAGACTTAAACACACGGGAGTTTTTACGCAAGTCCCGTCTTGGCTTGTTTTATTTTACCACGCAATACTGGAGAAACTCTTACAATGGACGGATTTGGGTTCAGCACATTTTGTGAACTAAGCTCTCCTTTTGTTTAGAACAAAAAAGGGCTTAAATGAAGAAGTGCAATGAAATGACGTCTTGTCCAAACAGCGGGTAAACCTTCTCTTGCACCTGGAGGCTTTAATTCCCTTCCATGTATCAAGCCTGACACCTCCCATCCCCAGGAGAACCAGGCTATGTGGGACACTCCACTCCATTCAGGCTCCGCTCCCCTGGTGTCACAGTAAAATGGGTCTCCTCTCGTCACAACCTACTTTCCCACTCCCAGATGATGTCCTGGTTTGTTTTAACCTCCAGACGCTCCTACGTTATGATCCGTCTCATGTCCCTTTGACCTTCCCATCTTTCTCCACCATTCATCTCCATGTACACGCCAAGACCGAGACCTCAACCGTAACCTACTGAGCTCTTTGCTAACAGACTGTTAAACCCAGCCTGGCTGCATCATGCCGAAGGTATCTTCCTCCTGTGAAGAGACAGGACCCCTCCGTGATGCTCTGTTAAACATTTACAAAGAACACACACACACACACATTCCAGTGTGTGGTTTCATTTACAGTCCTGGACACTTGTTGTGAGTGTGTCAGGCCCCTTTGACTTCTCTCAGAGCGCTGGGAAACATGAGAGGCTTTGTTGCTGAATGCTTCCCTGAACACAGGCGCTGGACTGTGCACTTTGGGGAAATGGTGCAAATGATGGGATTTCTGTAATGATCAACTCCCAGAACCACCACCACCAGCTGAGCAGTCTGGATTGTGTCTTTTTCCACCTATATTAGTAGTAAAAGGACAAGCAGATGAGTCGGTACCATACAAAGGTGGTGAGAAAAGTACTAACACGTCACTTTTATACATTACAAGTTCAAGTTTAGACCCTGACGTCACAGGTCAAATCCTTCATCTGCAACCTCCCATGGTCAGGAAGCCGGAACAGTGCGTGATTATCAGAAGAGGGAAAATCCACATTCCTTAGACTCCCATCAGATGTGCCATGACGTCTTCAACACAAGGCTAATCCTCAGAGTTGTGATGAAGTAGTGAGTCATCACCTTAATACCAACAATCCATTGTTTGCAACACACATGACGACAGAATGTGTGACATTATCGCAACTGGCAGGTGAGGTCAAGGACAAGGACTATTTGGCTACAGAGGAGGGATTTAATATGCAGCTAGTGAACATATGGCAGATGGTGGGAACAGGAAAATGGACAAGAGTGAGGGCTTGAGAGACTTTAGGAAGAAGCAAACTTTGATGGTGAGATGAATGGGTCAGAGCATCTCTAAAAATGCTGCTTTTGTTGGATATAACCTTGTCTGGAAAGGTCAGGATTAAACCAAACAGTGTCTGAGGAAGAAAAACAGGATCATGGGAAACCAAAGCTCATTGATGCACATATCCGATCTGATACAGGAGCTTCTGTTGTCAGGTCTCTGAAGTTCATGCTGGTTTTGGTGTGGAATGTGCCCCTTCACTCTCTGACAGGTGATGATCATTTGTGTGCACATATTACTGTTTTCATCGGTGGATACATGTCGAGAACATACTATAGAATATAAGCGGCATGTAAAATCCATGACAAGTTCAAACCTATGACTGAACTGTCTGACTATATGTAGAATCAAAAATCAAGTGAATGGAATACCATACATCTACGTTCAGCTGAGTGTGCAGTGAAGTATATAAGGAAAACATGGTGTTAAGTATTCATCAGGCTACACTTCACATCTTTTCAGTCATGTTTTTCTATTCGTCTCCAAACTTCCATTCAGTCTCCATCCTTTTCTTCGACATGTCACATTAGAAGAAATGAGCGTGAAGAAGTTGGAGGTCAGGGCCTCTCTTTCATACGGAGCAACATAGTTTGAAATGACTCGGCACTGAAGAATGTGTAGAGGCATTTGTGCAAATGTATGTGATGGATAGGTGTGTTGTAGGTGTTTCTTCTTGACCTATACGCAGGGATGTCAAACATGTGGCCCGCGGGCCAGAATCGGACCACTAGAGGGTCCAATCCGGCCCGTGGGACGATTTAGCAAAATGTAAAAAACGGTTTACTTGGTTTATGTTGGTTATGTTGAGAAGAAACATTTTCATTTAGTAATACGTTTAAATGTTGATGCAGAGTATTTTGACGTTGTTGTTGTTTATAGGTCATTCTGTTATGTTTTTGTATATAGTCCGGCCCACTTTGGATCAAATCAGGTCGTATGTGGCCCGTGAACCCCCCCCCCCCCCCCCCCCCCCCCCCCCCCTCTATAGTGCATGACGTCAAGCTCATGCCCATAAACTGTGTGTTATCACCATCAAACACCGGATGGATATGAGTGTGGTGTAGTGCTGTTGTTCCGCACGCAAATGATTAAATGCAGAATTGGGTGTAAATTAAAAGTATGTGGGCTGAAAGGACAGTTATGGCGATGCAGTCTGCCCGAACCCATCACTGACTGCTGTTGTGGAGAGGACGAGGGCGAAGGGGCACAGCCACCAATGACGCTGCTCTGTTTTGATGATGCCGAACAGGTGTTTGACTTTATGAGAGCAGATGGGTCTATTATGCATGTTTGCCTTCA
Organism: Chascanopsetta lugubris; assembly: GCA_016785325.1. NCBI lineage: Eukaryota > Metazoa > Chordata > Actinopteri > Pleuronectiformes > Bothidae > Chascanopsetta > Chascanopsetta lugubris. The sequence goes on from JAFBJT010099911.1 coordinate 43,936, forward strand.
CTGCGGGCCGCATTGTGTAGTACAGTCCCTGCCAGCACGCCCGTGCTTTCCGCACGCAAATGATTAAATGCAGAATTGAGTGTAAATTAAAAGTATGTGGGCTGAAAGGACAGTTATGGCGACGCAGTCTGCCCGAACCCATCACTGACTGCTGTTGTGGAGAGGACGAGGGCGAAGGGGCACAGCCACCAATGACGCTGCTCTGTTTTGATGATGCCGAACAGGTGTTTGACTTTATGAGAGCAGATGGGTCTATTATGCATGTTTGCCTTCACTGCGGGCCGCATTGTGTAGTACAGTCCCTGCCAGCACGCCCGTGCTTTAATGTGCTTCTTTTACTGGGGCCCGGTGGCAGACGGTGCTGTGTCAGACCTCGTTGTATCCGAGTGTGGGTTTCGCTGTCTCAGCGGATATCGTTTAATCATATTTGTCACTAAGTTTCCCCATTTACCTTCTGTGCAGGAGGGAGGGTCCGTGGGTGGGTCCCGGCACTCGACCGCACACACTGAACAGCCTTCCACTCTGACCTGCCAGTTCCGCTTCCAGAGACTTAAATGAATGTTTTTGTAGACAGACTAGTCATGAACTTTAAAGTAAAGCATCCCATTTTCAGCTTGTCCTTTCCCTCCCACTGGGCCCTGCCAGGACAATCTGCCAGATAGTGTAGGTACCACTGAGTTCTACAGTGGTTCTTTAAAAGATGAGGGGCAGACACAGTTAGATGATGTAAAGAAGGGACTTTCAAGGCCCAGTGTGAATGAAGCAATTATTTGTTTTCATCCCTCAAGAATGAGCCCTTTAAATGAATGAAGAAGCATTCACTTTAGCGGCGTAAGGTTAAATGAGTCAGTGAGCACAATTTCTCATCACTAAAAAGAGTTAGCCAGCATTTTCAGAATAAAATAGCAGCATTTTATGGAGTCCTAGCACACACATTTGGTGTAGTTTAAAAAGTCCAAAGTACAAAAAAACCCCCAAACAGAACAACAAAAAATCCATTTTGTGAAATACAGCACTGGAACAAGCATCAAAGGAAATATGCTGAACAACATTTAGGGCTGTAATAATCATTATGGAGCGAACCAAACACATTCCTGCAGCTACAGGCTGTAAGATGGAAGCTGTTGTTTACCACTCTGTATGTTTCCACACTCGGTCCGGGGGAATTCTCCAGAGTCTTCCCCCACGGTCCACTATGACATGTTTTATTTGCATAACACGCTCACATATTGACTTATGTAAGAGCAGCTCAAGTAACCGAAAATGCACCGATTGGTCACTGTTATCATGACTAAACATGTTTTGAGTTTTGATAAATCTCTTCAATCTCGTTGTACATTGTGTATAATGACAATAAAGGCATTCTATTCTATTCTATTATAAGAGCCACTGTGGGTTTCATCTTCCAGTTGTAACTAAATCTTACATTTGACCTTCTAAGAAAGAGTTGATATGAGTCATTCACACACAAATGGACCTGATTGTCTGCGCAGTGTTGAGTCGGCCGTCTCCTCAGACCGTGTCCCTGCTCGTCCTTCTGGCAGACACGTTAAAGCGCTAAAGATGTTTATTCCTGTCACTTTGAGACATGACTGCCTGAATATCGTCTCTGCAGATGTTTCGATTCTTCCATTGTGTCTGCAGATGTTTCGATTCGGGGCTCAACGCACTTTTACTGCAAACACCGACTTCTTGCTGCGAGTGCTGCTAAATAAAACATTTATGATGGTATTAGGGGAGACGTGACCTCATAGCCAATAATAGGAGACAGTCGGGTATTTATCTATGGAACAATGTGGGTGTGTCTGTTTATATCTTTGTTTCTCTTCTCGCCTCACTCATGTCTGTGAAACTCATCTTCGTGTCTTTTTTTAGTTTCTTCTCATTAAAGTCAACTAAGTTGATACTGACATATAAATCTACTACATTTGTTTTCATTATTCTTGAGTAAAGCCCTGATTTACAAGTTGTCACACATGACTGTGCTACTCCTGCTGCCCTGCAGAGGGAGCCATTGCTCCATTTCAGACTGTTCTTAAGCACAGTATGGTCATAAGATGCAACTTTCCACCTCCCTCGTTCACCTCTCCTCTTAATGATCTAATGTTTGATTTATATTCAGCTTACAGTCATTAATAATTGCTTTTGAAGGACGTGCGATTTTTTCAATACTAAATGAATCGCCGCGTTGCTCATATCCTCTTAAATCCACTCGGACCCACTCTGCACTGCGTCCAGCCCTGAGGGCACAGAAATCAATGGAGATGAATTGCCCAGTGAGTTAGTTTCTCTCTCTCTGAGCTGCCTGGTCCTTCAGCTTGATGAGGGGCCGGAGTCTCCTGTGACCGGCTGAGCGAGCCTTCCTGAAAGTCAGCAATGATTCTGGGATGGAGCCAGAACTGCATTTCCTGCTCATCACACACTGCTGAACTGTCTCTTTTGGTGCGTCTGTGTGTGTGTGTGTGTGTGTGGGGGGGGGTGTTGGTTACTAAAAGGCCGCTGTGCATTATTGTATAATTCGCCGGATTATTTCCGCTTGATTCATTGTAAATGAGGGTGTGTTCTCAGTTTGAGGTCAGTTGGAGCTGCACTAATAATTCCGAGTGTGAGAGGACTAAACAAACGGACTCCGAGTTTGACTCTGCAGGATTGTACTAAAAATCATCGACTCATTAAAAAGCCAGCCCTCCCTTATTGATAGAGACGCTGCTCCCGCCATCTTTACCACACATTTCGAATTCTTTTTTTCCGGTTAACATGAACTGTTTTTGTTTGAATAATGAATGCGATGATCCGACTGTAGTAAAGGTTGCAGTGCATGTTTTGCACTCAGTCAGACTGGTGTTGTTGGGCAGAGGAGGAGGGGCCAATTTCAACTGTTGTGTTTACCAGTGTGATGGACAAATCACGCTCACTATACCTCCCCGAAGGCAAAATACACATTTCAAGTATTTTGCGTATTCAAGACAACTAATTAAAGTATAAACCTACAATAGCCAATGACTTGCATACATGTATAGTTGTGACTTAAGACTGATTTTCAACACATCTTTATTTCTAACTGTCCTCCTGCTCAGGCTACAAAATATCTATTATTAATAGGCCTGTAATTTTTTTCTGTGTAATATGTTTTGACGACATAGATCCTTCTCCATGTCTGTTTTCCTGAGCCATCTCATCTCGTCGTTTTCTACAGGATGGTGTAGTGGTGGACAACTCTCTCTCATTGAGAAAACTCCTCTTGTGTGTGCAGGCGACGGATACAATGGCAGATCATTAAGTCCAGTCTGAATAAGTTGTGTTCATCTCTGCGTTGCTAAGCTTTCAGGTGCTATATTTTGCAGACATTTCATTTCACGTCGCTCACGATGATTTCAACAGACTGCAGCTATAAACGCTGCCTGCTCACTTATCACCGTCCATGATGTGGCAGACGAGCCTCCATCTCCTTTATTTGTGCATCTGTCTCTCAACGTCCCAGCCCTCAGCCCCTGATCGTCTCCATAACTCGGCAGAACAGCCTCCCCGACACGCTCGGTCATAACATTTCCCCGTGCGTCTCATCTTTAAGTAGAAATTAGACCACTCAGACATAACAGGCTGAATCTGATGCATCTAATAACAAGGGAGAGCGTGGACCAGATTTACTGTGTCATTACTCCGTCTCTGCGTCTTGAGTTACGGCCGTGTGGCTGTCAGCGCGGCGTTTTCATGCTCGACATGACCTCGGGGGGAATTTCTCCATGATACGTCTGGTTTCACGGCTCGTCACGCGCCGCTGTCATCGAGCCCAGCAGATGTGACCCAACGCCTGCCGTAACACAGCCGTGGAATCGAAGTCCTGTGATATTCAAAAATGCAGAGCTGACTTTTTTTCTATTCGCAGTCGACTGGCTTAAAAACTGCTGTCCTCTCTCTTTTTTTTTTTTTCTTCACTCGCATGTATTTGTTCCCCAGTGCTCTGGCATATTCAATTTCCAGCCCATGACTATAAATCAGTAGAGACATTCCCTTTCTGCCTCTGCCCTTGTGCAAACAAGTGCCTGAGAGAGTGTGAAGCAGCAGGGAGAATGTTTGCCAGGAAGGTTGTAATCTGACAGACAAACCTGATCAGCCTTGTATTTTGAGACCATTCCGTGTCAGCGTTTGTTTATGCGAGTGTGTGTTTGTGTGTGTAAATGTAGGCTCCCCCCCCCCCCACACACACACACACACACACACACACACTGAGTGAGTGAGTGCATGGGAGCGGTGGTGTGGGTGGGGGTGGGTTTTCAGATTGGGTTGAGATGGGATGACGGCCGGGAGTCTTTGTTGTGGTTTGGAGGCTCAGCTCGACTGGAGTCCTCTCTTCCCGGTCGTGAGTTGGACTGAGGGCGGGTTCCTCACCTTTAGCACAGACTCCTGAAGATGGTCCCGAAGATACAGTTTGGTTCTGATATCTGAGGCAAAGAGACGGAGCTGATACAGAGTCAGAAATGAGATTTTGTCTGATAATCATCAACATGTTTTCTGGCTTTATCGTCTTTATAGAATCAGTCGGACGGATCTGTGGCAGACGGTCCGACTCTGGTGATTCTAATCAGTGTTTTTTTTCTTTTAAACCTTTGATCTTCACTTTCGTTTCATCTTTCTAATTGGGACTCATCCGATTTGAATTACCAAGTGAATTCCTGTTGTTTTAGACTGGGGCAGTGTCTTGAAGACAAAAATAACATTTTTAACAAACAGGATTTACATGACCTGAAGTTACACAAACTAAGTTGGAAAAGAAATTGATGACATGTAATTAATTTGTTTGAACCTGTCTGGTTATATAAAGTCTGAACCTGATCCTGTAATCGTTTCATTTTATGTCCACAGATTGAAGCAGTTGCTTCACTTGAATTGGTTCCTTGATGTTTTGATGTGAGGGTTGAATGGTGGGTTGGTCAGATGGTTGTTATTTTGTAATGTTGGTTGGTTAGTCGGTCTGTCAGTTGGTTGATTGATATTGCTATGGGTTGGTTGATTGGATGGATTGTTTCACCTGTGATAAAGGTGAAGGGACCATCAACGTGTTTCAAATCAATCCCAAACAGAAATATGAATGTATGGGAATAAGCAAACTTCAAAATTCCCTATAATAGTAGTTTAAAAAAAGAGAGACAGAGAACACAGGGGCCTAGAAGGAGTTGGGAAACCACCACAGTTTTCATGACTCATAGTTTGGGAACCAGGAGTTCCTGTACCAAACCTTATCTGACTCCATTGTCGAGATATTTCACTGTGGACCGACTCAACCTTCCGACACACCATCAGATCTGCATCCTCTGTGCTCTGACCGAAAATAAAGACCTCAGTTTGGTTCTAAATGAGAACTGCCTGTTATCATTTCTGTCTTTTGTTTCTTTCTAGAAACAAAAGATCCTGTTGTTTTCTTGTTTGGACATTATTTCCCTCCTCTCTTGCTCGATGCAGCGCCCAGCATGGCTCCATCCACTCACCGTCAACAAATCATTTAAAAGATGAGAACGTAAATCTGTCTCACAATCGGCTCCAATGGAAACACCGTGTATCGGCGCCTCCTGCTGACCCTCATCTCAGACTCCACCTTGTTTCCTCCAGCTGATTAGGTGCATGAACAGGAAGTTGTCCATATTCCTCCACACGTCCGCTCAGGAACACGAAAAGCTCCGGGTATTGTGTTGAAACCTTTTCTGAACCTGTTACGCAAGGGTCGGCGCGTACGTTTGTATTTGAAGGGATCTGATCCTTTCCCCTCATCCAGTCATGTAACACTCACGTAAGTGTTTCCTGCCTGTGCTCCATTTTAATCCTCCGTGTTTTGATCAAATCGCCGAGTTGCCGTCGGATTAAGCGATTGTGTAATGTATTGGTTTCATTCCTCCCTCGTGGCGGCCAATTAGCACATCTGGCTGGGCTACAGTGGGATCAGGCCTGCAGTCACAAGCTGCTAATCCACCATCTCATCTGTGGGTAATCACCGTTTAACATCACACGAACCCCAGTCAGGCCCAAAACTCTTCCTCTTCCTTTTGTCTGCATGTAACCGAAGTTCTCCCGGTCGTCGGCGGCTCACTGAGCAAGATGCATGTGCTGCTCTGTGTTGGAGCTGCTCGCTCGCCCGCCTGCCCTGTCATTGTGATAATAGCTGTTTTTCCGTCTGTTCCCGCTCAGCCTCGGGGCTTTCGGAGCGAGGTGCCGGCGTGTGGGGATTTACCTTCGGCACCCTCTGCTTCCAGGAACTGCTGCTGGTGTAGAGGCCGAAGAAAACTGGATCATGCCACATTTGGAATTACGTTTAATTGACCCGTTGCGTGTTCACTTCACTCAGTTCATTCATTCTGTCGCACCTCATTTCAGCGAGGTGTTTGAGTTCCCCCCCCCCCCCCCACTTTCGTGGGGATCATGAGGCTCTGAATCCGCACATGAGCCGCTCTCAGACATGACCCCTGAGGGTGACCTCAGAACTGGGGCTGACTATTCCGCAGATGATGTCCTTCGCACATGAATTCACGCTTCTAATTAGATTTTCAGCTCGGACACATTCACCAAAAAGTGGAATTCTCTGGAGATGTCATTTATTAGCGTAAACGTGAGGGTGGATGGAGAGGCAGGGAATTGAACCTATAACCTCATGCAATCAAGGGGCATGCTCTTCCCTCCCCCAGACATTGGGTTGGCTGAGTAGTAGACGGAGGGAGGATGTACATTCTGCCCCTGGAGTGTTGAATGTGTTTTTTCGATAACCTCCCACTTAAAAAAAAAAAAAAAAAATGTTTTGCTGCTGTTGCATTTTAAGCTTCATCCACCTGCATCTTGTTTGTGAAGACAGTTCAACCGAATGCGCGGAGGCCCGGTCCGACTTTTGTGTTTGTGAGGGCCTCCTCACATGAGCAGCTGTAGTGTCGTATGAATGAAGTGCACACGCACTCGTACAAGAACTCTAGAATGTGTAACTCTCCCTCTTGCGCCTGCACCTCAACTGTTTGTCTTTCCACCTCAACAGCAGTAAATCTCCCCTCACAATGTGAGCATGTTGGTGTCTGTGACAGATTAGCCGGGTGATTTAACGTCTCGAGGGTGGAGGCTTTTCTTGGGGAAATGACCCGGTTTGCTACTGGCACCCCACGCTCCTCTCCTCCACCTCCTCCTCCTCCTCTTCCTCCTCCTCCTCCCCGGAGGTGAAAGGGCTTTAACAGATCCTTTGTTTGCGCTGTTTGGAGAGATTGGAGGAGGTGGGCCACGGTGATGGAGAGCCATGTGGGCACGTAGCACTCCCAAATGTCCCAGCACTTTCCTTCAAGGAGTCATCGGCCTCCACCTCGGTGCATCACTGCTGTCGAATCCCAGAGGAATGTGTGTGTGTTGTCCTGAATGCAGCTCAGCATGACGCCATGGTTTCCTGTTGAGTGCCCAGCTTTAAGGAGGGAAACAAACATGTCGCACAGCCGCACCAGGTCCAGGATTAACACACCGGTGAGGCCTCTGTGCTGACGTATATGGTCTGTAAACTCGGCATCCCCCCCCCACCCCCCCGAGAAGATCAGGATCTTGCAGATCACCAGCATCACAGTCACGTGGAGTCAACGTCTGGATTGTCTTCTTTAGGAAAACAGGAAACCGTCCCCCCCGAACAGCTGGAGGGGTGGGAGAGGAGACCTCGACCTGTTTTTGCAAATATTTCCTCTCTCACAAACCACATATTGGAACATGTAACTTCTGGACGTGGAGTTGGGAGCCGACATTTTCGTTGGATGTGGGAAGAATCGCCAAGAAAGAATGAATCGTAAATATTTAAAGAGCTAAGTGATAAAAGATTGAAGCGATCAGAGGCACCGGGGATCTTTGCCATGAAATATATATTTGACTTGGCCAAATGTTTGCGACCCGGCGACCTACTAAAGGGCGCGTTTTCTCATGGTCTCCTTAATCATTCAATCTGGCATCAGATTTGTGTTTTTCTTACTCACCCAGACACGATTCATGAGAAGTAGCCAAACGCTGTTTTCTTAGTTTATCACCTCCATGTATTTCTGAATCAGACCACAGTTAGATCACATCTCTGGAGGCTCATTTTCACTCCCTTCATGTGGAGACAGTCAGCTGACTCGGCTCTAATTTCTCCATTAAGCCAGTAAAAAAAGAACAAAGTCCACGCAGCCCACCCAACCCCTCTCCCCCACCCTGCTCTGCATGTGGGCTGCTGGGGTATGTGATATTTGTTTGTTTTTGGTTTTTTTGTTTTTTTTAAAAAAGGGCGTGGGTTCGACTGCACGACTTTATTTTGCCATTTACCCCCTTAAAAAAAACAAAAAAAAAAAAAGTTCATTAACTTGGCCAGCGGCGCCTCGCAGGGGTTAATCCAGCGCCGGCTCGACTCGGGGCGCGTCAGGGCGCGCACAGTGGGCTGGTTGTGCCGATCAACTCCCCGCAGAGGCGATGCCCTTTTGTGGAGAGGTCCCTTGTCTCAGAGTGGACAGACGGCGTTCACAGGCAGGACACGAGGACACAAAGAGGAGAAGTACATTTTTAAAGGGCTCTTTTGTTCCCCCGCGGCCGCTGGGTGTTGTCTGTGGGTGTTGGAGAGCAGCTTTGTTGCGCGTAAAGTAAAGAAGAAGAGGAAGGAGGAGGAGGAGGAGGAGGAGGAGGAAAAGACACGGCGTGATCGCGGTGGGTGGGGGTGTTTCTGCACCGGGTTACTACAGTGCAGCTGATGCTGTCATCCACTCCACCCCTGTCTGCTCGTCCCGGACATACGCGTCTTGTTTTGGATGAGGAGCGCAACTTTTACGCACGGTTTTTACGCACAGATCTCTCCACTCGACCAGGAGCTGTCACCATGAACTTCCCCCTCTCCGGTCCCCGCAGGAAGGAACTGTGAGCCCGGTCACTCTCTTCCAGAAGAAACCAAGAGCTGGAGAGTTCACCTGAAGGATGCCCGTGGATAGATTCGCCAACATGGAGGAGAAGCTGTGGATTTTAGAGGATCTCAACATGATGTACATTCGCCAGATCGCGCTCAGTTTACAGGTAACAGTTGGGTTTTCTGTCCGCAGCTCGACGTCACGTGTCTGACTGGGGTGGTGCTGTGTGGTTTTGACACAAAGTTGTGAAGTGTGTCAAGGAGAAGAAGTGTGTCGTTGAACTGGTCGGGCTTTCAGCCCAGTGATAGAAGGGGTGGTGATTTGGGGGCTGCAACAACCACTCCTTTGATTATGAATCAATTTCTGACAATTGATTCGGCAACCGATGAATCAAATCTGATGAATAGCATTGGTACACCTGTAAGGGCAGTAACTACTATTAATAGTGGTACGATGAATCATCGATGATCTGATTATTAAAATATGTTGCAGCTCAAATGGTAATCAGGTCTGTTACATATCTTCTACAGGGGCAGTTAATGCATGTTTCTCTGCGATAGACTGTTGGTCACACTATTTTGCCGTCTTTGTCCAGCATAGACTTTGATTCGCAAATATTTTCACAACAAGTTTGTCCCATAATAGATGTTGTTCTTCAAATCTACTGCTGGGATCGATATTGCTATTTTTTATTTTTATTTTTTTAAATCTGATGAATCTATTCCTTGAAACAACAATGGACAGACAACCATTTCTTGCAGCCTGGGGTGAATTAAAGCCCCTCTACTGCACCTTTCATTTGACAGTTCTTTGTAGAAGCCTCGTCCAAGAATGCACGTTGCATTTCAAATAAAGGGCAGCTGTGGCTGAGGGGTCAACGAATCCATCCTCTGACCTGAGGGGGGGGGGGTTGATTCCCACCTCCCGCCACCATTCCATATGCTGAGGTGTCCTTGGGCAAGACACTGAACCCCACATTGTCCCATGTACTCATAGATAAGTGCAGCAGATCGATGCACAGTATGAATGTTGGTGCGACTGGGTGAATGTAAACTGTGCTGTCGAGCGCTTTGAGACGTCTTCAGGACACGATGAATCATAAACTGCTGGAAAGGACGTAATTATCAGCGATCAATGAATCAGTATGAAGCTTGACAGATGAATCTTAGTGGAATAGTTTCAGGCTGAGGCGATATCACTGTGTTCTATTTTCAGACAGGTCTCTCCTTCTTCAGCACAGAGCCTGACTGTGTTCTCAAACTGCAGCTGTGGCTCGGTGTGTTGTGATGTTCACACTCAGTGAGTCTCTTTCTTTCTGTCTCTCTCTCTGTCTGTCTCTGTCTCTCTCTGTCTCTGTCTCTCGCTCTGTAACAAGCAGGGCTGACACTGGTGTGGTCTCTGGCTTCACGGATAGAGAGGTTCTCACTGACAGTAAATACAAAACAACACTGCGTGTCATCCACATCTCACACTCCCCGTGTCTCTCTATCCAGCTGGGTTCACACACACGGCACCGAGCTGCACATATGGCGCTCATAAGCCTTATTGGAGTGTGTGTGTGTGTTTGTGTGTGTGTGTGTGTGTGTGTGTGTGTGTGTGTTCGCGCGCGCATACTTTTCTGAGAACGCATTCCAAACCAAAGGTTTATCATTTATGCGGCGTCTTCCCACATTTCTTTGTAAATCCCTACAATCTTAATGGTTCGAGATGAGATATGTGTCCGTCTCGTCCTTAACAAAGTCCAGGTGAAGAGGAAACACATTGGAAACGTGGCAGGCATTTCAAAGTGGATATTTTCATATACTTTATTTCTGGCGCTGCAATCTGAACAAATTCCATCTGTCTGTGCCGCAGCTGTGTAGAGATGTGAAAACTCTCTCCTGCATCAGCTGAGCACTGGTCCAAAAGGCCTGAAGTGGTTGGACACGAGGTCTGGGTACGAGAGGTGCTTCTGTTGTGTGGTACCTGCGAGCAGTTTGGCGTCGTTAGCATGTGTGAGATGTTGCTCTGTGTCCTGCGCCAAAGTGCCACAGACAATACGAGGTGTCTCGCTTTGAAATGGCCAAAGAGGAGTCATGTGTTGATCACACACACACACACACACACACGCACACACGCACACACACACACACACGAAGAGCTGCCAACTTTTGTTGCTGGTGTGAAGTTTCATCAGTTGTGTTGTCGGAGGTTTTGCTTCATGATCTGCCTGCAAAGGCCCGTTGTGTTGGATTTAGTGACATCCAGTGGTGAAGTTTGATGTTGCCGCCGAATACTTGTCACCCCACCCTCCCCTCCAAGCATTAAGGGTGGCCTTCATTTGTCATTGAGATGCAATAGATGGTTAGATTTGTCCATGTTGGGCTACTGTTAGCATTGTATTGCAACATCTATGCGTTACCGAACAAGCATCTTCTCTGTCTAAATCATCATTTTACCTTCTCTCTGCTATGTTATTAGAATCATTTGACTTTAATCTCGCACACTGCACCTTTAGCTTGTATTTCACAGCAGAGCTCCTCTGGCTAAAGTGTAAAAGTGATTATATGGAGGCTTTTATCAGCAAACCAGCGATCACAAGCTCCTCTGACTGACGAGTTAATCAGGTACCAATCAGCTCATTTGTATCCATCCCAGTTTCCTTTGATGCAGAAGCAGCTCAGCTGACACGGTGGCACTCTGATGATTGAATCTCCTGCTTTTCTCAACAGTACAGAACATACACAACTTCTTCTGTTTTCTGTCTGGAGGCTCTTTTATCCTCCTCATCTCATTTCTGTGTTTGTAAATTACATTATAATCACAGGAATGTGCCATAACAAGATGATGAGCCCTGTTTTTAGCCATGTGGGTCTCTCTCTCTCTCTCTCTCTCTCTCTCTCTCTCTCTCTCTCTCTCCCTCTCTCCCGCTGGGAGGTCAGAGGTCAGGGTCGACGGCAGCGCGGCGTTGCGCCGCAAAAACAAATTCAGTTTGCCGTCGAGCTCGTCCTCGGCTCCCGTTTGCCGATAAACACTCGCTTGTTTTCTCACATGCTCGCTCGCTGAAGTCACTTTCTCCTCCCTCCCTTCCTCCCCCTCCCCTCCCTCCCCCTCCCCCCATGTCTCCTCTGCCTGGGTGGGTTTATGAGACAGGGATTCTTTGTGCACGCGGCCGAGCTGCGCAGCCCACTGTCGGGCTGTAAATCCAGCCAGCCTGGGACGCTTTCTTCGCCGCAGGGGCCTTTCGCAAACGTCGCGCAGGATCATCGCAAACCTTGTTCCGCTGTACGAGTCGCTTTGTTTGCTCCTTAAGCAACGTACGGTCGCCTCGCGCTCATCGTCACTCCCGGCCCCTGGACGCGCACACAGAGTGCACAGTCAGGCGTCGGTCTTCGTAGAAGTGGGAGGTGTGAAGATCATGCATGTCCTGAGGACCCAGCATTCCTCGGGCTTTTATAATTGCTGTGTCAGGCAAGCAGCAGAGGGGGGCAGGGGGAGGGGAGGGGGGGGAGCAGTCATTGTGTTATTTCGGAGCCCAGGAGGATGTAACTTCAGGTTTTAACAAGTCTGTTATAATGGGAACGCCTGCATTCTTGGTTTTTCCTCTCCTCGTTCGCCCCGTTCCCTCCTCGGCGCAGGGGCCCGTCTGAGCAGTCGCTGCGCTTCCGAAGCCGAGGAGGAAGACGGGACTCGCACGATGGGAAACAGGAAATGGTCGTGTGCAATTACCGTTTCCCACCAGGACAGACAACGTGACGTCACCGTGACCCCACTGCCATTAATAGAGATACACATACCATTTCCTGTCACCACACATCCGGATACACACAGCGCTTGTATATTGTTATTCACTTCATACTCTGTGCCTCCAGTTCTCATTTCTCCCCCAGTCCCCCTGTCCCTTCCCTGCCTCCCCCCCCTCAAACCTCCCTTGCCCCCCTCCCATGCCCATTGATACCCACAGGGCCGTAGATGGACACTTTCACCCTGGTCTAATTTTAGCGCGCAGACCGGCCCCGACGACATCCATCGTGACTTTGCCAGTTAAATGTCTGACGTTCACATGGAGGGATTCCTGAGGTCACTCAAGTTATAAAAGCAGGATTTGTGTCAGGAATGTAGGCCAGTCATTGTTTGCAGGCGTACAATACTTCCTCTATGTCAGTGTGAGCGTTGCCGTAGATGGACACTTTCACCCTGGTCTAATTTTAGCGCGCAGACCGGCCTCGACGACATCCATCGTGACTTTGCCAGTTAAATGTCTGACGTTCACATGGAGGGATTCCTGAGGTCACTCAAGTTATAAAAGCAGGATTTGTGTCAGGAATGTAGGCCAGTCATTGTTTGCAGGCGTACAATACTTCCTCTATGTCAGTGTGAGCGTTGACCTCGCCGGATCCGATCAGGAGGCGCTTTGGACGTTACGCAGCCACCGATCAGGCCTCTGATATCATCTGGAAGATTAAACCGATTCTATCTTCTCTGCCGCGGTTACTGCATTAACGTCGAGGTTATGGAACAAGTGGTGTTGGTTTCCGCAGCTCGTCCCCTGACCTGGCTGACACACAGGGAGGGGGGTGGGGGTGGGGAGGGGAGGTGGGGGGGGGGGGGGGGGGGGGGGGGGGGGGGGGGGGGGGGGTCAGGTGGGAGTTTCTCGTTGCCTCACCCAGGACTCATGTTTGACCTCTCACACGCTCCCTAACACTAAACTTAGCCGCGCTCATGCCTCGGATAGTTGTGCGGATTCTAGACCAGGCATTGGATATCCAGTGCCGGAGCTCGGGCCGCTGGTCAAGCTGCCTGGGCTGTTTTGATTGAGGGGCACCTCAAACATTTGAAGCCGCACTGACGTAAATGCAACGGACATATTGTCTGTGCATGACTCAAATGTTTCGAACCCGGAACATTCGCTGTGGGCAGCAGGGAGGTTACAGCCGCGAGGCTCCCTGGTTGAATTCCCCTTTGTCCTGCGTCCATCTGAGTTGGCCTGGGTTTGGCCCTCGCCGGCCCAGCCCCCCTGTCGGTGTCCACGTGAATGAGAAACACCGCTAACTGCATATGATACAAGTGTGTTCGTGGCGTTGCACGTGCATGAATGCCGGGGGAATGCCATCAGACTTTTGCCGGCACAGATGTCGGACGAGTAAGTCTGCCGCTCTGCCTTCACGTCGGCCCGAATGAGCTCTGGCCCATTCTCTCTGCTCACCACGCGGAGTCGATGGCATAATACACTTTGAAGGAGTTGCCTGTTTTCTTTCATGAGTGCCTCTGCTTTGATCTCATTTGTGAACTCATTCCTCTGCCAATGACGGGACCCCTACCATTCCCTTCCACACGCCACGGCCCGCTGTGTGCGCCACCTCCAGTCGGCTGGGCTCACGCTCACGCAGCAGCGAGCCTCAAATGAATAACCGATAGAGATACTCAATATGGATTTTGCCATTTCCTGCTGTCTCCTCCAGTACATCAGCCGTGCCACCAGGTCGTATTTCTCAGCCCCGCTCCCTCCAGACCTCACCGCTCTCATGCTCTCTAAAATGCTGCTGCAGGTCCTGGAGGGGCCAGAGGCCAAGCTGGCAGGCAGTTCATCCCGCCCGCGATGGGACATTTGACCAGCACCAGCCTTGTGCACTGCAGCTGGACTCAAGAGTCGGCGCCCTTGAGATGAATTTGTGGCGAGGGCAAAGGTTAATCTCATTCCTACTGAAATAGCAAAACAGAGTATTTAAAGTTGAGCATCGCTTCCAGGGCTTAAAACTGCACTCGATTTGTAGTCGCAGGCATTTTCATCGCAATATTCGAATCCCTGGCACGTTCTTCGGGAGTCTCCGAACAGGAAGTCTGGAATATCTGAGGAAGAATCCACAGATGACCCCAAGCCAAGGGTTAATGGGAATATGAGCGAGTGTGCATTTGTCTTTATCTACGTGTGATGACACATGAATCAGCGGAAACGCAGGACGACATCCAGTAACAACATGGAGCAAATGGGCGTGTGGACAACATTTCTCAGACATGACGGATACAGAAGTGGAAGAATGCAATTATTTTGAATATTTGTAATATAATAATATAATGCCCCTGCTCTTGCTAAACATGCCTGGAGCGATGAGCTGGACAATATATTGGCTCTGACCTTCGTATCTGAAGGGCAAACTCCGTCCATGCCTCTCACCCAGTGTCAGTTGGGATTGGCCCCGCCCCCTCCCACCACCTTACCGGAATAACAGTCTATACGACCGTCAGATCACTGGGTGTTTGAATGTTTTTCCTCCTCCTCTTGCCTCCCTCCATCCTTCCCTCCATTCATCTTTTTCACCGACGTTTCTTCCGTCCTTGCGATAAATGAGCCCTTTCTCCATCAGAGCCATTATCAAGCCATCGCTCCACGCTGAAGCCGTTGGTCAGCGGTTGAGATGTGTGTGTGTGTGTGAGTGTGTGTGTTAGTTCAGCTGTGAGCTTGTTTAGGTAGCCTAAGTTCCACGAGGCCTGGCCGCTGCTGTGAAGGTGCGCTGAAGCCAACAGCTCTGGCGCTGGTGTGACACAGGATACACCGACGGCGCCCAGCCAAAGCACATTCCTCCACAACGGACCACTTCATCGCCCCACGCTCCCCCGCCGCGCTCGTCCATGTGCGTGTGCGTTTGGGTAAACAGTGCGCGCACGTGTGACGAGTCAACACTGCATATTATAAAACTGAGGGTTATCGTGTCAATGAGCTCCTATCACCGGCTTCAATTGGCTTGGGAGTTAACTTAAGAAAATCCTTGAGTGAATGGAAATACTCAGGTTTATTTACTCGTCCAGGCGCCCACCTTATTTACTTACACGGCTCTGTTTACCCTCTATGTGTGTTTTTGTAAGAGCGTCTTTGGCATCTGCACCTTGAATCGCTACATTGGCTTCCAGGGGTTTCCAGTGCAGGCGCCAAAATCCAGCACGGTGTGTGTGTGTGTGTGTGTGTGTGTGTGTGTGTGTGTGTGTGTGTGTAAAGGAGAGGAAAGAGGAAAAAGGGGGCATTGTATCACATCACACACCCATCGCTGCCTGTACCAGGCCCTCCGCTCCTCCTTGGAACCACACTCTCGAAGCCTCAGCGGCCAAAAGCCTTCCTGTCTCCCAGCCAACCCCAAGTTTGCTGCACGGCCCAAAAAAACCATCTGGCTACACCTCTGTTGCTTCGCCCCCCCCCCCCCCCCCCCCCCCCCCCCCCCCCCCCCCCCCCCCCCCCCCCCCCCCCCCCCCCCCCCACCCGCCCACCCCAACAACTCCACCCCAGTGCTGCATCCTCCTGTAGGTACACCCCGGGCCTCCCCACACCGGCCGTGGCCCATGCATGGTTGAGGAGGCGCGGCACATGTCTGAATGGGCGCTCTGTGTGAGCAGGAACCAGTTCGATGCGGCGGCCTGAGCCAGCTTCCTTTGAAAAACAGCAGGCGCGAGCCAGGAGAGCGCGAGCGAGGAAACACCGAGCCAAACCGCGAGGTGCTGCCGTTGGAACGTTGCCCCCCCCCCCCCCCCCCCCCCCCCCCCCCCCCCCCCCCCCTGCTCCCCCTCCCCCCCGCTCCCCGTGCCCTCCCCTGCACCCTCCCAGCCTGCGTCTTTTTGTCATTCACTTCCCTCTCCACATGATCTCTGCCTGAAACTATTCGATAATTCCACTCAAGTCGTCTCCCCCTCGCTTTTATCTCGGCCCTAATTTCCACACACATTTATCTCACCCTTCAGCGTCACCTTTCTTTAATCCCCCCCCCCTCCTCCTCCTCCTCCTCCTCCTCCTACACTCTCTCTGCTTTCACCTGCAGATGCACAAAGACGCCACCATCTAAAGCTTCCCTCTTTCTTTTTTTTTGCCAGGAAAACCGGAGCCACTTAAGCTGTTTGATTTAACTGTGGGCATTATTCAAATCAGCACAGATTGGATTTAAAGCTACGTTTAATGTAGCGTGTCAACAGCTCACCAGTCACTGTATCTTAAGTGCAGATATTTAAAGTGTTGTATTCCCTTGCAAAGCATCAGCACACGTCCTGCAGAGACAGATGCTGGTACAGGCTGTTTAATGAGATGGATGTTTTTTTGTATGCACACTCACTGTGTGAGAAAGAGCATTTGCTAATGTGTTTAATTGAGCGAGTAGATGTTGCATTTGTCCATATGGATGCAATTTAGCCTCATGTTTACGTGATCTATTTGTGCATGCACACAGGGCACAGTGTGCATGGCTGTGGGCAGGTTTATGGTTCACGTTGCAACATTATTGATCTTTGATGAGGCTTATTTACAGTATGTGGGGAATGTTCAGTCTATTTCTGTATGTTTGTCTCCGTCTGTCTGGTCTCTGATCTCATCGCCTCGCAGAGAGAGAGAGAGAGGGCCGTGCAGCAGAGCGAGTGGAACTCAAAGAGCTGGAGGACGAGCACGAATAATCACAACAGTAGGGGTCGGCACGTTTATTGGTTCACATAGTAGTCATTTTTGCCTCGGCCAGAAATCGTGTCGATGTATTGATTCTAGATTTTAAAGTGTTGCGTTGAAATGGGCGTTCACACTGAAAGCAGAGTCTAAGCCGGAGTCTGTTATGAGTTGCGTGGTGTTTGCTCCAATTTGAAGAAGCACTGGATTGGTATCCATCTGGGCATTGAACCAAGCTGGCAGGTTATGAACCTGGCGCACAGTCAAGTCTCAGGTACCAGAGGAAACGGTTATCATCGCCCAGACGTACGCGCACTCATTTCTCTCATAATTGCCAGTGAATGAAAATGAACCGTACGACAGATGGAAACAAGCAGACATTGCAGGTTGTTCGTCTGCGACACCATACAATTCAGACTGTAGCCAGGGATCGTCACTTCTTTTTATACACCATATATGCATTGTTTACGAATGATGGTTAAATGATCTTTTCATGTAATTGATCAACAATCAATAATCATCTTCCAAATGTTTTAAGTCCAACACCCCCCAGCATTCCCCATTGGTTGCTTTAACTGCATCTATGAATACAACAATCCACACCCCAGTGTACATTCCAGCAATGGAGCCACATGCACCACTGTCGTAACCCCACAGTTCTTTGGTGCAACATGCTTGTGTGTTCATTGTGCAGTTAAGCAGCCAGACAACAAGTCTAATTCAATCACTGCACACTGCAGGATCCCTGGCTGCTGAGTTGCTGTGTGTGTCACTGGTGGATGAGTGTGTGTGTGTGTGTGTGTGTGTGTGTGTGTGTGTGTGTGTGTG